>JAVTVY010028278.1:28489-100826 GCA_036873755.1 Hanleya hanleyi
CTGATTGTTTGTCACAGTTCAGCCTTTCATTGGGCCATGATTGTTTGTCACAGTTCAGCCTTTCATTGGGCCATGATTGTTTGTCACAGTTCAGCCTTTCATTGGGCCATGATTGTTTGTCACAGTTCAGCCTTTCATTGGCCATGATTGTTTGTCACAGTTCAGCCTTTCATTGGGCCATGATTGTTTGTCACAGTTCAGCCTTTCATTGGGCCATGATTGTTTGTCACAGTTCAGCCTTTCATTGGGCCAGGATTGTTTGTCACAGTTCAGCCTTTCATTGGGCCAGGATTGTTTGTCACAGTTCAGCCTTTCATTGGGCCATGATTGTTTGTCACAGTTCAGCCTTTCATGGGGCCATGATTGTTTGTCACAGTTCAGCCTTTCATGGGGCCATGATTGTTTGTCACAGTTCAGCCTTTCATTGGGCCAGGATTGTTTGTCACAGTTCAGCCTTTCATTGGGCCATGATTGTTTGTCACAGTTCAGCCTTTCATTGGGCCATGATTGTTTGTCACAGTTCAGCCTTTCATTGGGCCATGATTGTTTGTCACAGTTCAGCCTTTCATTGGGCCATGATTGTTTGTCACAGTTCAGCCTTTCATTGGGCCATGATTGTTTGTCACAGTTCAGCCTTTCATTGGGCCATGATTGTTTGTCACAGTTCACATTGTTTGTCACAGTTCAGCCTTTCATTGGGCCATGATTGTTTGTCACAGTTCAGCCTTTCATTGGGCCATGATTGTTTGTTATTCAGGTGTGTTTGTGTCTATTTAGAGCCGATACATTCCACACTTCGGAGAATGAGTCTAGAGCCAGACATAATTTTTAACCAAAGCCGGCCATCACCTGTCTACTTTATACATACAGGGGAGGTAACCAATCTAAGTGACTAGCTCATTGCATTCAGTCTACAACTTTGATATGATCTGAACACAAAATCTGGCAGAAAATCAGTGAAAAAAACCCGGGGAAAACTGCCTATTTAAGTAGAGGAAGGGTAAAAATATGCATCGAGTTCATAAGCAATGATTACGCAACGATTACCTAATAAAAGAATTATCTTGTATTGACAGTATTCAAGACTTGTCCAAGTCCGAGATTGGTCAAGGGGACAAGGTCCATGAACAGGTCCAACAACAGAAACAGGCACGCGATCACCTTTTGGCGCTCAATCAGGAACTGGCCCGACAAGTCACACTCAAGAGTAGACAGGCCGCAGGTAGGTCAAAGGTCACAACATCCTGGAATATAATTTGACCTCACAAGGTCGTGATGATGAGAAGGCTGGCTGTTATGTCGAAATGTAATAAAGCCAGTCTTTAGCATTCATGTTGGATCTACTACAAGGGGAATTTTTTTATCGGAATCGGATTTTCTTAAAGGAGGAATTTCCTCAGCGTCCTATTTCTTCAGGAATTTGTACAATATAAATGTTCCATGAAAATAACCCGTTTGATGTGATGATGTGAGTAATTTGCAAAGAGTGGTTGTAGGGTGCCACCATATTTTTAAACGAACTGGAGGCTCTGTGGGCAGTGATGTTCTTGTTCCTTGCAACATAACAGTGGTGACATCTTTGGTAGTGTCACATGGTCTTTGCCACATCACTCTAATATAGATTTACCTCAACTCTGGCATATCTAATAACAGTGCTCTACAGTTGGTTAGAGCGAAATAAAAATCTCAGCCATGAAATTGATTAATCCCATGAAACTCATCAATTCCCAATGAAATTATCAAGAAGGGAATGTAGAGTTTGAAAGACACGTTCAGGTGAGGTCTCCTTTAAGTGACCGAGATAGCTTCTTAATTACATTCTCAATTTATAGGTATGTAGGAAGGTATGCAATTCTTTTATATTTTTTTTTCCAATCAATGTAAATGTTAACAATGCGGACTAGTAAGTGAGATGCCCTCTGTATGTAAATGTATATATATGACAGTCACAGAGCACAAATCAAGGATGGCGACCACAAGCATGACCAGTGCACCACCAGCACCACCTCCAACACCACCCCATGTGAGCACCACGGATCAGGCCAGCAGTAAGCGAGGCCATCACAAGAGTCATAACCACATGTACGATAGTCGCCCCGTCAGACCTGAGCGCATCAAGAATCGGGTTGATCACAAACTGGCCTTCCTTCTCGGAGAGTTAGACAGTTTACAAACCAACTAGGTACACAAGGTCATGGTGCACCACTCGCTTGCATGGGGTTGGAGTTTCTTGCTCACAGTTACTTCCCTTCTACCTGAGATTGAGTCTCCTAGTTCCTTATATCAACTTTACTATGTGATGAATTTCCAGTAGACTTCTACTAAAGGTTTTCGCCAGCCATTGCTACTAACACTGTTTGGTTTCATAATTCCCACATAATGCATCTTGCGGAATATATTGATTGAGCATGATTAAGCACAGAATAACATATACAGGTAGATTGTTTGGTTGAACTGATTAATTTTGGGGTGCAGTCATACCGAGTTATTGCTTTCAATGCTTTGATCATTTGGCAACAATGCAGTTTCACACTGGGCAGGGATCGTTAATATTTCATTGCCTGCTATCTTCTGACAACAGGTTGATGGAAACTTGGTCATGGAATCTTGAATTCTGGTTTTCTAGGCATGAAAATTCTTGGATTTTTTCAAAGGACATTGGGAAAATGGATAACAGTAATCCATGAAGGAACAATAAAACAAATCAATTACAACATTCAAATACATTTTCCTGTCTTCAGAGCAATTTAAGGTGATGGCTATTATGGTACCGGAAAGAAAATCCTGAAACTCTCTGTTGCGGAGATTTGGAATTCTTTTGGGAATGCTTGATATTGGTGGAACAGCAAACGTCTTTTTCCCTGGGATCCAGGGAGCATTTACAACAAATTCATCAAAATTATATAACTGTACCAAGGGAGATAATTCAAGTTGTCTCCCTTGATTTATTTGGTTTGAAATTCAGTTATCTGGGGATAATAGCAGGATTTTCCCCCCTATTGGTGTGGATACACTATACCCATGGTTGATCAGAGTTTGCCCTGCACTGTTCACTGCTATAATGTCAATAATTGTGATTCTCACCATAGATATACCAGCATATCACTTTGAACACTTCACATCTTTTGAATGTTCTGTTCTAGTTGGACTACATAGATACAGTCCTGCACACTGCCCTGCTGTCATTTTAGGATGAATCCCTTGGCAGTCCATGTTTAAGCTTTGAACATTGATATCTGAATCACAGGCCTTGGTTGCTTTTTCTTGAAGACTTTTAATCTGCAGCCATTGTTGAGGAATTATGAACAGACTACATGCTGTTTATTATATTTCTATTTTTGATGTATTTCTTTTTCTGCAAGTTATTTATACTGTGACAAACTCAAAGCCTCAGTATTTTTGTTATTCATATTTGTACGGTTTTCATTGATTGGTTCACTGATCTTGAAACGTTTGTTGTGATGGCGGAAAGTTCACACAAAAAATTCTCATGGATATTACCATGATAAGAAGAAGCAGATTCTAAAGTCTGTCCATTTTAATTAGTCATCTACTTTGGAGCTTGTCAAAAATCAACAAATTTTCTTGTTTGCAGCCTGTATAACAAACTGAACTCTCATACCCATTGAAATTGCCAAGGATAAACTGCATACCTCTATGACGATACACCGCATTATTAACCTTTGTGCCAGTGAAGACAATGCATTTTATGACATCTCCCTATGTAATTGAGCCTCGGTACATGAAGCAACAGTCCTGGAGTTTTATATGGAGAATTACCAAGCATGATATGTTATGAATATCACAAAGTAATGGTAGTCATTTTGTAGAATCCAGTTTGTTATATATGCTGCAATATCATGCAGAGTTAGCTATTGATTTTTGACAAATTACAAACTGATTAATTAAATGGACAGACTTCAGTATTGTGTCTGTGTATTTATTAATTTCCAGTGTACAGTAATCAGTGCTTCCCAATATTGGACTCAGACTGAGTGCACAGTGAGACGTGACATACTCTAAAATAGACTCTATCGCCATTTCAATTTTTTGCAACTGCGCAGTGTCCGCGCAGCGAGGTCATGAAAGGTCATTTGTACCAACGGCCGCATTCTGGCCAGGTTGAAAGTGGGTCATATCTTGGGGCAAAGTCCTTTTTCTGTGGAACTAAATTGTGCTCAGGGTAAATAAATATTATATCTGGAGCCATTCTTTAGGTCATCTGGCGTTAGTCCATGAGATTTTTTAATGATTTTACATACAGTTGCACAAAATATCAACTGTTTTCCAACACTCGGCCTATCTCTCCAATGTTAAAAACTTCTGATTTGGTACAAACAGGAAGTTCACGAAAAGCTGCACAGACACTGTGCAGTTGCAAAAAATTGAAATGGCGATAGAGTCTATTGCTCTATGTTGGAACATCGGAAGAAATGAAATGAACTGTCCAGAGCAGGTCGATACATTTCCTGTTCATGTAAAAAGGGTCTCTGAGAAACCAGGAATATTTATCTGGGGCGTGGTGGGGGGGGCGAAAGGGGGTGTCATTCGTTACTATACGTCAGTCCAAAAGGCAGATGTAGTATTTTGATGGTGATTTCATTCATCTGTCTCTCCATCCATTCCATCTACAGTTATAAGTTTTTTCCAAGTGGATACACCAGGTGGAGATGATGTGTTTCATATCAAAATTGAGGTCAAGATCAAAGGACATTGTGGCCTAAAAATCAGGAAATCATGGGACCATTTGTGTCTGGTCTATATCTTTGACAGTTTTCTATTTGTGTTTGTCACTTTTGTGAGTGGATACACTAGGAGGAGATGTGTTGCATACCAAAATTGAGGACAAGGTCAAAAGTCAAGGACACTGTGACCCCAAAATCAGAAATTCACCAACAATAGCAGTTTGTGTCGGTATAAATACAGGAGGGAGAGTCGATGGGTCATGTACAAGGTCAAGGCCAAAGTACTAATACATTAGGGGGAGATGATGTCTTGTGCAGACTACATTGAAGCCAGTTATAGCAATTGTTTGATTTACACTCCTAGATTCGTAGTATAAGGGGATTGATTTACAGCACTCTTGTTTTTAAAAATGAAAGACTGCATGGAGCATGGTGATACAACTATATATATGTACTGCATGGAGGTATCATTAATACAGATGATATATCTGTTTATATCTAGTATTTAGAACGTTGAAGGTAAACTTTGAGTGGATGCATCTACATTATATATTAAATGTGTTAGGATAAATCACCTTGTTTTGAAGGTTGGTCTTTCATGTAATTAACTTTTGTGCAGTCCTTTGTATTACTGAAAAGCCAGTCTATATGTACTGTTGTTCCCAGAAACTATTTTTCTCCATTGATTTGTGACTTGTACACTAAAAGATGGACTGGTTTTTTTTAAATATACATTTCCTTGTTCAAACAGATACTCATACTACATTACAACAGTTTTACACAGCTTGCCATAAAAATTGCCGTTTTTACAACATCTTATTTTTGCATACTAACTTTCAAATTTTATTCATTATATATATACACAATTAGTTTTCATGAAGTTTTATTTTTTGTGAAAATTAAATACCTGAGAAAATAACTTATTTTGTTCAAATAAATATTTATTACCATCTGATTTTTTTCTGTTTTAAATCTAACTCACTTGAAGTATAGAGCTTATTTCAGGTTTCACAACATGCTCTATTTTATTCAATTAATAGGCATGTAAAATATCTACAGGTAAATGCTCCATATTTTTTATTTTTTTTGTTTTTTGTTTTCCTTATAGAATTTGGCCTGGATAAACACCAGCTTTGTTATTGATTTCTCATTTCAGAGCGACGCAAGACCTGGTCAGGAGGGAATAACTCTTCCCTGAGTTACGATGATAACCAGGGCTATCTGGACCCACCTTACAACAACAACAAACATGCCAGGCAGATGACGCTGTATGCTTGAATAGTAGGCCCAAAACTTCAGACAGTTGGTAAACAAAACGGGAGCTACTTCTGACTGTTGGTAAGAAATTGAACTGCATCGGAGAGTCGATGAAAATGGGAGCCGCTTCGGGTAGTTCCAAGGAAGTTAGTGACTTCGACGGAGAGTTTGTAAATGTCAGTGTGGAGAGCTGATGAAACTGGGAGAGGTTTCCAAAGTTGAGTGAACACAGTGTGCTCCAGACCATTGCTGACAAGAAATAAGCTGCAGTGTTGACACGAGGACAGTTGATAGAAAGGTGGCATGCTCCATCCACACTGTGGGTCTGTTTGGACAGTAAATGTCAATAACAAGTTCGGTACCCCAATACATTCTATGAACTGGTTGTTGAGAACATGTACATAGCCAAGAGCTGAAGTATCTGACATTTCTAGTATTGGGTATTTTGTGGAAATTAATCTCAAGCGAACGGACAAAGAAGAACAGATACTATATTGTCTGTTAACTACATTTAGCATGTAGATCTGTATTATAACTGGTCATTAAGAGCTGGTTAATTAGACTGGTCTGAAGTAGCCGCAGACTTTGACTGATATTAATACCATAATATGTGATTGTTATAATCTTCACAGCTTCTACACATATTCATTCATACATATTCATCCACACATTCCAGGCTATTTTTATACTTTCATATCAAACTTCATACATCCTGTTACATGTACTCAAATTACATTGTATCGGTATCCTGTCTATTTTGTCATATTTGTGGTTGTTTCGCATGAAAAATGTGTTTTCTGGACTGTAGTTTGTTTTAAATCCGATTGGGATAAATGACTTTTGTGGGATCACAAAATTCTAAGTGTACCTCACATATAGATGCTTAGAGTACACCCAAAACTATTAAATAAAACCAGCACAAGGACCTGCCAACTAAAAGACACAGGACATTAACCTATCACCCCCATGTGAGGATATGGTACTTACCATTACCTTATAAGCCATGATATCTGTATATGAAGAGGGGCTACCTCATTTTGATTTGCTGGGGGTTTATCAGAAAAGGCAGGAGCCTATTTTCAGCTTGCCTTTAGTAAGCGTACAGCTGTCAGTATCTGTATTATTGCCATTATTCGATGTCTGAGTCTATCAACATACACTTTGCTAGTACCCAGGCCTAATCATGTTATATATCAGTAACAGTATATCTGCCCTCTTATGTTGTGTGTTAAGTTTGTCTTATTTTTTCATTTTCGCATCTGCATGTTGCAGAAAATTCCATGTTTATCAACGTTGATCATGTAATTCATGAATATTCCATATTGTTCATAATTCTGTATAGTATGGTATGCATGTATTCCATATTTTCTTAGTATATTTCATAGGCATTTTATAATCATGTGCAGTATATACCATTTGTAGGGCCTCTAATGGGGGTACCAGTAGCCAATCCTATCTAATTTGGGGGGCATTCACCAAAAATGTCGCATGCCGAAATGTCGCGGATTCCTTCAAGATGTATATAACTGTATCATGTATAGTTTGTTTCCATGATCATTAAAATTGATGAACATTTCCCATAATAGTTAACCAGATCATCCGTTATTAAACATATCATCTATTCCATAATCCTATTTGTACATATCTATAATTTACACATTATTAACCATATTTGTTGTTGACCATATCATTTATGATCATACAAACAAATGTTACGTTTGTGAACAATGTGGTCAGGTTTCATCATTGTTTGGACTATTGGTTGTGAACCTGTATTTTGAGTTGTGAACTTGTGTATTAAGAGTTGAGAACTTGTATTGTAGGTTGTGAACCTGTGGTCATGGTTGTGCGAGTTGATAACTTGAATTATTGAGTTATGAACCGGTATCGTGAGTTAAAACCCTGTATTGTAGATTTTGAACATGTACTGATTGTGCTATATAGTATACTTGTTGTGTTATTTGACCATGCATTTGGCTGGAATGTTGGAGCTGTCTATATGTACGCAAACATCTTTACCGATGATCTCCCTCCACCACCCCACCCCACCCAGGATGTAATGATACAGCATGACAAATTGTTTTATCAATTTGAGACTCCCATCATACCCCTGCTACGGTACAGAATATATGGATGCTCAAATCTATCGAAACATACACAACCTGTACAACGTCGTCATATGCTATATTTTGTATTAAACATAATATTTTTAAGTTGCTGTGAAATTAACTGTAAATTGATTGTATAGCTATATATTTGTGATGAAATTTATAGAAAGAAAATCTCAAGCGGTGAATTTTTGTATTCTCCATATATTTATAATTTTGTACAAAACCTGAAATTCATAACTTGAACTTTAAAGTTATTTTAAAGGGTAATGGAATCAGTGTACACTGTGTATTACTAAGTATATCTTAGCGTAAAAATTTTAATTTGAAATTAACCAACTAAAAGAAGAAATATATATTTTTAGAATTGTGCCAATTAACTGCATGGCAGGAGGTTCTGATTAAATTTATGTGAATAATTGCAAGTTACAAGCTTGCCCAAAATGTTGTTTGACCAGAAAAAGAAAATGTCTTGTTTGTGCACACAGAATACATGTACATAGAAGACCTGAACATTCCTGTACATCTTAGCAACATATATTTACATTTAATCTTTCAGTTGTGAACAATTGGTTGTAGACTACCGTAAATTATACGATTCAGTTTTCTTCCGACTTCAAAACATCATCACTGTTACATCATGCAGCTTCCTCCAAAGTTTGTTTATGTAACCAGGTCAGGGAAATGTGGGCTCTCCAGTTTTGGAGGTAGAAAGGTCGTTTTCACTTGAATAACTCTACAGATAAAGTGAAGCCTGTGATTACCGACATCTGGGTAAACCGACCAACCTCTAAATACTGACATTATCTCGGGTCCCAATTCTTAAATTTAGAGTATTTTGAACCTTGATAAACCAGAACCCTGTCAAATCCGATATGATCGAGTTCCAATGATGGTCAGTTTGCACAGGTTTCACTGTACTTGCAGATGTTAACACATTTAGCCACTTATATGATTCATAGTTTGTGTTGAAAGAGCAATTGGAAAAACACTAGACCACTTTCTTGATCCTGAAATAGATGGACAATTTCTTTACAGCCTATTCAATATACTGAATTATGCACCATTGACAAAAAAAAAATTGTTCATATTTTTTAAGTTTGTTCATATTTTTTATTCAAGAAAAATGACCCATTTTACCTCCAACCTGAAGAACCCTAATTCGCCTGACCTGGAAACTACGTAAGCCAAAATTGTATTCACATTATCGGGAAATGTCCCTTGAAGATACAGGTCTGCTAGAGCTTGCAATTCTCGCAAATATTCCCCAGTCTTTGGTGGTAAACTGTTCACTGAACAGCCAATATGTCCATTTGCTTAGCTCTCATATTTCTGAAACTAGACCATCAGATTAAAATCAGACCTGAATGTGCCTGAGTATTTCCGTATAAAGATTGTTCTATAATGAGCCCTGGTAAATTGACCAATCAGAGCGCTACTTCAAATCCTGGCAAACCAACTCCAGAAGTTCCAAATGTGAGTGAGATCTGCTGACTAGCATTTACAATGTCTGCTAACTAGCAGTTTCTAATATCGGCAATTATCCTAAAACCCGTGAAAGCATGTATCAGGATGCTAATAGGGTGAGTGAGTGAATATGATTCAACATCGCTTTCAACACTATTTTGGTTGTATCACAACGGTTGGTTCCAAATGACCCAGAAACCACACAGATGCTAATAATGTATTCAAGGTCTTCAGATACGAAAGAAATGTAACCCAAGTAATGTACAGGCCCTAAATGACGTACAGCTATTATCACAGCTCTTCATCATGTTCATAGACGTATATGTTATGTTTAGACTTCTCCCAATTCTTTCACAGCTTGCATCCCGCAGACTTGGGAAATACATGTAGTTCCTGTCTACATACTGCTTTATCTGGCTCATTGTTCACTCCTCTTCTTCATATAAAAGTCTGTCCTGTACGATAACCATAACCTGAATGTCTTTATTTGAATTTTACATGGAGATCGGTATATCATAGAAACACCTGATCTATACCCTATTACCAGTAGGTATGTGGAGTATAGCACAGAAGTGTATGCATCTCTTACCATCAAAAAGGAGTGATAAACTGTACGTTACCATGATCATGTCGTTTAGTCGAAAAAGCAAAAAAAAATGTTTCTGGTCCGCTCTCCTGTCAATACTTTTTCTTTTTCACAAAATTTCTGGCAGAGTTACTAACCTTGAATTTGTCTGTAATGAGATGTTTAGTATTAAAAAAGGCTGTTAATTGTTTGGGGCCTGACATACTAGGATTTGACATATATCACCGTCCTACTTGTAGGATGTAAATTAAGGCTCTTCTAGAACATTTGAAAGAAAACCAGAAAATAAACGCTTTTTTTTTGGCCCAAGTGCTATAAGACCGGCCATATGGTGAATATATATCTGTACATTCCGTGTTACTGAATGACTTAACAGAGCCTGTGGTAGATGTATATCAGATTTAGTTGATTATCAGTCATCAGAACTTCGCATAATCGTACATAAATATACCGGTACCGCCTATTATAGTAGTTTTGTAATGCATATTTTAACATGAATATATTGTTGTAATGTTATACATCATATAATGACTAGATTTGTAATAATGTGAATAATATGAACCTATATACTCATGAAAGCCAGTACCTCTAGCCATTATTACCATTTATATGCAAAATATTGTACAACAGCTTTCTGCCATTACAGTATACATAGCGAAAAATAGAGAACAAATGTATACATTTATACATACATATATGAAAACATATGTTTTTAATAAAGATTTTTCTAAAGACAGGAATTTCTGCCTTTGAATTGTGGACCCTTCTGATGTGTTTGTTTCCCAGATTAATAATCTTTTGTTTTTTAATCCCTTTAATTATTCAATCACAGGAACCTTAAAATCTGGGGTGATCAAATTTTCCTACGAAGTAGGCTACAGATCGCAAATTGTCCGGTAATCAGTCAGTCAGTCAGTCAGTCCATCCGAATCCTTTCGTCGGCAAAATAAGGAGAACCGTTGACATTAGAACCTTGATTTTTGGCATGAACGTGCATTAGGGCATTGTTACGAGCAAGTTCTGAGTTGACCGAATTCTGATTAAAATTTGATTTATAATTATTTTTTTTATTATTTATTGATGGCTCAGCGAGTACACTGTCATGCCCATCGGGAAGCCTTGGCTGTATGTTTCACTGTATACACAGTGGTGGGATATGCCATCCGTAATTGTTTTTATGAAATAGGAAATGCTAATTTTCCATCATTTGTTAGTGCATTTATCTACACCGCTATGCCAGCCTTAATACACACACTTCAGTATATTGTTATAGATACATGTAAACTGTGGCCTTTAACGTGTATCCTATTTCACATCCAAACATTTCACCACTGACCACAGCAGGCTTCAAATTCAGGTCAGATTACCCACTGATGTTGAAATATCCTACCTCAACCAATTAAGTCACCCTGGTGCAATAACCCAGCAGAAGAAAGAAAGATGTGGTATCATCCTTCAGATTAGTCTGTGTGAGCAACAATGATAACAGTTTACTGAGGGCGAAACAAAGCCATGACGGCATGTTTAAAGGGTCTTCTTTTGGTAGAATTTAACTAGATAAAGTAACTTTGATCATGATGTGGAAATATGATAACTTGAGTTTTTTTTGTACCTCTTGAATATTGACTAGGCCTATATATCACACTTGGATATAATTTAAACAAAAAATTACATGTGTAAACAAAATGTCTAAATTTTTCTTGTCATTTCAAATCTTGATCCATTTTGATTCCTTGATTAGGGGATACAGAATCACTGCCACGGAGTGTGTTGGTGTGTCACAGCAATGCAATTCCGATTCACACAACGAAGCTGAGGTGGTTTAACGTTTATCAATGAAGAAAATCACCGATTAACCGCCATAGAATATAATGTGAAACAAGAAAACCGGAATAGTACATTCATCAGATTGCCGATACCTAAAATGTGTTGTCTCATATATCTAGCTAACAACGTGATGTAGAGACGCTATTTATTCGTCTTTGTACCGGTTATGCTCAGGAGAATGACATAGAATCATTATTATCTTGTGCAGAGAAGGTGTTGGTCTTGAGTTGAACTACCATAAACTACATAAATGCAACCTTTCTACTATAGTACTATATATAAAAATATGTTGTATTGTTGGGAAAATAATGTGATTCAAAACGTTGTTTTGATCCTGGACAAGGGCACTGAAAACCATTAAAGAGATGTAAATGTATTTTCACACGTAAAGCTTGAAATCTACTGAACCTTTATTATTCAATCTGTTTCCTTTAGTTAAAATGAAGGCGCATTAGAAGACTGTTACCAACAAGTTCTGAGCTGACCTACTTTTGATGAAAATTCCTGGTGATTTTTGATGAAAATCACTGGCGATTCTGACTTGGGCGGTGCCCATCTTAATATAGGCAGGATTTCAACTGGGGGTGGGGATTTCCAAGAGTTGAGTTCGCGTTCCAGTCCTAATGCCTACTCTACTTCGTAGGTCCTGTGACGTTCATCACACTGCCATGTATTGGAACTAAGTTGACAAAATGCTTCAAAATAATGCATATAAATCATTATTTTATCATTATTCCAATGATTTCAAAACGAAGTACACAACAGATTGATTCTGGTTTAAGATTATGGTTGAGGTCATACAAATGCCTGAATGGAACCTCAGATGGCTCTCCCTGTACAGATCTGGTCCATACTATCATACCTAGCTCTGCATAATTTGCTCCCCCCCCCACCAATACCATTGTGACATCAGCTATAATCAAGAAGTGAGTGAGGTTTTCAGTGCCAAATATATTACCAAATTCTACTGGTCAAATGGTGTCACATTCCTTCAATTTTGGATGAAATTTTGCAGCAATTGTCATTATTATGCTTTAGTCTGCCCTTTCACAATGATGTTTGGGGGCAAATAATGCAGAACTATGTATGGTAGTGTACCCTAAAGGTCTGCACAGGAAGACTACTGGCACTCCAGCCCTGGTTCATACTCTACCTTGAATGGACAATACGAGTTACGTAAGCTATCTTTGTATGGCCAATGTGAGTGACGGCTTTTTTTGTATGGACAATGTCAGTGAAGGCTATTTTTGTATGGACAATGTGAGTGAATGCTGTCTTTATATGGACAATGTGAAGGCTATCTTTGTATGAACAATGGGTGAAGGCTATCTTTATATGGACATTGTGAGTGAGTGAGTGAATACGATTTAACATCGCTTTCAACTATATTTCAGTCATATCACGATGTTGGAACTAGTCCTCTTCACACCCAGGAACCACATGGGTAGGGTCCTATTCCTTTTCACACCCGGGAACCCTGTGGGTGTCTCAGTCGCCTCTTACGACAAGCTGTCCGAGGAGCTGCGGCCTATTCTTACCATGACCTGCGGTGTGCACAGTGACACCCCAGGTCAATATTCTGAGCCACATGGGGCCATTATGAGTGATGGCTATCTTTGTATGGACAATGTGATTGATGGCTATCTTTGTATGGACAATGAAGGCTATATTTGTATGAACACTGAAGTTGTGTGTAAATGTGAGTAGAGGGTATATTTGTATGAAATATGTGAGTGACATCTTTATATGGACAATGTGAGTGAAGGCTACCTTTGTATGGACAATGTGAGTGAGTGAATAGGGTTTAACGTCGCTTCAATGTGAGTGTGAGTGAAGGCTATCTTTGTATGGACACTGTGAGTGAGGGTATCTTTGTACGGATAATGTGAGTGAAGGCTATCTTTGTATAGACAATGTGAGTGAAGGCTATCTTTGTATGGACAATGTGAGTGAAGGCGGTCTGTATGGACAGTGTGAGTGAAATCGATCATGGTATGGACAATGTAAGTGAAGGTTAAATCTGGACAGTTGTATGGACAATGTGATATCTTTATATGGACAGTGAGTGAAGGTGTATCTGTATGTACAATGTGAGTGAAGGCTATCTTTGTATGGACAATGTGAGTGAAGGCTATCTTTGTATGGACACTGAGTGAAGGCTATCTTTGTATGGACAATGTGAGTGAAGGCTATCTTTGTATGGACAATGTGAGTGAAGGCTATCTTTGTATGGACAATGTGAGTGGTCTATCTTTGTATGGACAGTGCGAGTCAAGGCCATCTTTGTATGGACAATGTGAGTGAAGGCTATTTTTGTATGGACAATGTGAGTGAAGGCTGTCTTTGTACGGATAATGTGAGTGAAGGCTATCTTTGTATGGACAATGTGAGTGAAGGCTATCTTTGTACGGATAATGTGAGTGAAGGCTATCTTTGTATGGACAATGTGAGTGAAGGCTGTCTTTGTATGGCCAATGTGAGTAAAGGCTGTCTTTGTATGGACAATGTGAGTGAAGGCAGTTTTTGTATGGACAGTGTGAGTGAAGGCCGTCTTTGTATGGACAATGCGAGTGAAGGCTATCTCTGTACGGATAATGTGAACGAAGGCTATCTTTATATGGACAATGTGAGTGAAGGCAGTTTTTGTATGGACAGTGGTAGTGAAGGCCGTCTTTGTATGGAGAATGCGAGTGAAGGCTATCTTTGTACGGATAATGTGAGTGAAGGCCGTCTTTGTACGGATAATGTGAGTGAAGACTATCTTTGTATGGACAATGTGAGTGAAGGCTATCTTTGTATGGACAATGTGAGTGAAGGCTATCTTTGTATGGACAATCTGAGTGAAGGCTGTCTTTGTATGGACAGTGTGAGTGAAGGCGATCACTGTATGGACAATGTAAGTGAAGGTTATCTGGACAGTGTTGTATGGACAATGTGAGGTCTTTATATGGACAGTGTACATTGTGAGTGAAGGGTATCTGTTATGGACAATGTGAGTGAAGGCTATCTTTGCATGGACAATGTGAGTGAAGGGTATCTTTGTATGGACAATGTGAGTGAAGGCTATCTTTGTATGGACAATGTGAGGGACGGCTATCTTTGTATGGGCAATGTGAGTGAAGGCTATCTTTGCATGGACAATGTGAGTGAAGGCTATCTTTGTATGGACAATGTGAGTGAAGGCCGTCTTTGTATGGACGGTGGGTGTGAGTGAAGGCTATCATTGTATGGACAATGTAAAGTGAAGGTTACCTGTGCATGGAAAATGTGAGTGATGGCTATCTTTGTATGGTCAATGTGAGTGATGGCTATCTTTGTATGGTCAATGTGAGTGATGGCTATCTTTGTATGGTCAATGTGAGTGATGGCTATCTCTGTATGGACGGTGGGTGTGAGTGAAGGCTGATGGCTATCTTTGTATGGACGGTGGGTGTGAGTGAAGGCTATCATTGTATGGACAATGTGAGTGATGGCTATCCCTGTATGTTCAACAAAGGATGGGTCATATTACTACTGCAACTATATATATTTTTGTTGGGTGCTTTCACATTACTGAGAAAGATTCTTATAAAAATGTGTTCATCAAATGTTACATGACACAGTTGCAAGTATCAAAACTTGAGTAATGAGAGAATGTGGTGTCCGGATGAATTATGCCAACATACCCGGTATTCCTACAATTTGTGCCAGAACTTCATATCTTCTGGACTTGAGGTAAAATGAATGAAGGCAGCCAGCAATGCTGAAATGGATGATGTTATAACGAGTTATGGCAAAGCTATCCAAATATTTGATCGGCAGAAGTGTTTTTCAGTGTCACCAAAATGGTGGTTGGTCATAAAAATTGGATTGTAGGCCTTGGGAGTAATGCCGAAAATGTTGGCTTGTTTGAGAACTTTAGATTGCGGAAGTGCCGGAACATTGTATATATATACTCCTGATTATCTCCTCTAGTTCACAAGGCATGCCATCGTATTTCATTTAGATTGTACCGTTTCGGATTTGGGTGTAATCGTAATACAGCCAAGACATGAAGCTGCGCTATCGAAACCCCTCGGCTCTGAACCCCAGCTATTATAATGTAAGGGTGTCTCTACCAATTGATTGGCTTGTGGGAAGAAATATTTACCCCTGGTATTGTAAGTGTACTTTCTTTGAAAAAAAAAAAAGTTTTCCTCCCCTTAAATTAATTTGTTTCTGGAATAAATACATACACTATAGATATACGTTTGTCATATCTTGGTAAACACAACTAAAATTGCTGAAATGGAAATCATTAGAAGAGAGCCAAATTTGGGGAAACATTTAAGCGGTGGGAATATAAAATGACGTGTGGCAACTATTTTGTTAGACAAGGGGCATAACTCTGCAAAATACTTTCTGACACAACTCATTTTCGATAGGCATCTAGTGTCATTTTCAAAACAGATTTGCAGGCATTCTTCGCATTGTGTAAGAGAATAAATCAATAAATCAGTCATCCAATCAATAAATAAATGTGATAGTATACAAACATGATATAGAAATTATATGCAAACTTAACATAGGAATTAGTGGATTTTATTAGACAAGGGGCATAACTCTGCAAAATACTTTCTGACACGACTCATTTTCGATAGGCATCTAGTTCAGGTCAAGAGAAACAACTGTATCACGTTAGGATGTTGTATATGGAACGGTTCTGAAATTATCACAATAACAAATCATAAATGGATTTTTATTTGTAAAAAGGGGCATAACTTTTGCCGAGATTGTCCGAGATGACTCATTTTCGATATGCTTCTGATTTACGTGAAGATAAATAGATGTAACAAGTTTGGTTGCCATGCATGAAACGGTTCTGTAGATATCGCGGCAACGGACGTCCGGACGTACATGATGACAATACCCCTAGGCCAAAGTTGGCCGAGGGGTAAAAATGGGGTCGATAGTAAATCAAAAGTTAATTGTTTATTTGGACCACTTACTGTACATCAATATGACCACTCTTACAGACATCTCCATTTATCAATATCACAGATACCAATATTGTTCTTAGCCAGGCACTTAACTATATTTGAGGGGGGTCTGCACCAGATATGATCAAACTTGGTATGGGCTTTTCTTCAGATGGATTCCAATCTTTGCCACTCCTCCGATGATCTGCCAATCTCAGTTCAATATTCAGATGTAATTAAGTTATTCTCTGAGCCAGAACACAGGACAGCCCAGAAAGCCCAGTACCCTTAAGATGCACTAGTGGTATGTAGATTTATGCATGTAGTGAGTCACCATGGTGCACTACGAAGCATATTCTATTCGATAAGAGAAATATTAGGTTGTGACAAATTTTCTTTTTGTATCTGGCAGGCGGGTGGTTGGGTGGGTTCAGGTTCCTGTTGCTTCAATGCATTTTGCTGAGAAGCATCAGGAACTTGATAATGTGATGTCTAGCACTGTGGTATCACTTGTCTTGTTGCACCATGTGAGCGTCCTGTCTGTGTCGTGTGCGCTGTCCTCAGTGTTTTATAGGGTAGATGGAGGGTGTTTGGTTTCATGCTGTTTCAAAGATTTCTTCTTTGAAGTGGCAGGAACACAACTGGGCTGAGTGTTGTTTAGTCGTGATATAGCTGAAATATTGTTGAAAGCGCCATTAAATTCTATTCATTCACTCACTTGTACCTGGCAGTATTAAGTTGGAGGAAAACCATAAGATAAAAGTTGTACATATGTGTGGAAAATACATGGACCATTTGATGGAGGGAAAATTGTATACGAGTATTGTGCTGAGAATTGCAGTCCTGGTTTCCAGCTACCCGTTATGGCCGTTCTTCATCATCACTGCAATAAGGCTACAGTTTCGACATTGCTGCGATTGTAGATGCATACAACACATATTCTCGTTTTATTCTGGAAATATCCAGAAGCTTGATTTCTCAAATGATTACTTTCTTTTGCCAATGTTTTATTTCTTTCTTTATTGTTTCTTGCTGGTACTTAACTTTGCAAAGACATTTGGAGGTTTTCAAGTCTGTTGCACTCCTAGTGCACTACAAAGACTTCCGTGTACGTTTTCTGGTACAGCTTAAGCTGAACATACCACACATATAGAACAATAAACTTTAGCTTTGTAGCCTAACAGAAATATTCATGTGGACGAGATGAGATAATTGGGCTAAGGCAGATGATCCAGCTGAAGCAATACCACTACTTGACATGTGGAGTTATCTCCCTTGCACTGCAGTTCACAGTTTTCAGGTTCCCGGCAGTGGCATAGATATGTGGCTGTAGACATAATCCAAAGAATAAAAGACAAAACAAACAGATTTTCTTCTGGATGCCATTGATATACATCCATATATTTGATTTGATATTATCTGTAAGGCAATAATGATTCATGACCAACAACTTCAGAAGATAAAATGGATATTTTACAATCAAGTATTGTTGCTCTAGTTTTTTTTTCTGAGACAGATCAAAAGAAGTGAAATGACTTATGACTGGAGGATAATACATCATCATAATGTACAAGGCCTTTCAAATAATCCTGCTAACATATTTTCTTGAAGTTCCTAAATATTGAACTGGCTAAGGGATTTAGTCTATATTTAGTCTTTTCTCTCTCACCTGAACTTACATGATCTTTTCATATGGCCTGGACAAGGTAGGATAACCCAGTCAAAAGTAGTTTTAGATCCTGATGACCTGAGAGAGTAAAATTGTATGAAGCATGTGGTCATACACCATGACAAAATCTCTGTTAGATTTTCTAACTGGATTAACTTCGAAGAAATCCAGAGTAGACAAATAAATAAATGGGCAACAAGGCCTAAAGCCTGCTGACCAATAGAAACTTTCATATTACGACTGCGGATTGTGGAATTGATGATGAAAACTTGATCATAGCTTCATCGAGTCCAGATGAATAAGGAGTGTTAGCAGTATTGAAGGTAGAAGTGGGTCACTGTTGAGGAGCGGGGCCTGTAGGTATCATGGCCAAGGTTTGTAGACTGTTACGCACCACGTCAAGGTTATTGTGCCACTGATCAAGGTACTGTCTCAGTTGTTGCCACTGTTGTCTACCAAACGTACGATGTGTCGTGTAACTGATCACCACCTTCTTCTGCATCTGGTCCACTTTAGCTCTCACTTCTTTAGTTCTCAAAACTACAACAGACAGATAAATCAGAGGTTAGAATGGACCTAGGAATAACATCTGGTCTACTTTAGCTCTCATTTCTTTAGTCCTCAAAACTACAACAGAGATGACAGATCAAGATAATTACCGAGTGACATCCATACTTGACTATGCGCTCTTCACTCCTGATCCAGCCAAGTACAGATTTGGGAAATTTAGTGCTTCTGATACCTTTTACAGAAGACTTACTTCGTGGCCTTGAACATAATACATATATGACTGGTCTCTGACATTTTAGAAGCGTTTTGGGAGTGGAACTTCAAACAAATTGGTCATGATATCACTTTTTGCACAACCATAACTACTCATTGATGGAATGGCTGATGCAATAAACATGATAGCTATTTACGAACTTAGATGGGTACAGCCAGAATGTACCTGAAGAAGCTGCTGAGTCTTGTGCATGTAACCAAATAAAATGAAGAGATTGTGACTACAGGAGGGTTATCTCCCCTTGACCTACCCTCAATGATAAAATCTTCCACTTCTTCCTCATTCAGGTCCATTTCCTTCTGGATCTGTTCAAACTCTATCTCCTTCTTACCCTCGGACATCTGCATGAACGTTAACAGTCGCATCTTCTGTAGATTCTGCTCATGTGACAAACCTGTCAAGTGATCAATTTGTAAATAATTTATATACGGACAAAGGTGGTAAAAACTGTCCTCATGTTCAGCCTGGATAATAATTCTGAAATAATGTTAGGACGCCACATTCATTGTTTGCTTAGACCTAATATACTATCTGCATAGGAAGTCAATAATGCTTAACCTCTGACAGTCTTTCAGATATAATGCTACTTTTACTTCATGTTTCATTCCATAGAGAGTTAATTATTTTGATATAAAATATTTGCAACAAAATTTCAAGTTGCAAGACCCTGAATAGCTTTTTCAATTTTGGTATTTTTAATTATTTGAGGTTTGTTGAGTGAGCGAGCGAATGAAATTTAACGTCTATTTCAACAATATTTCAGCTATATTGCGACGAACCAACTAAGCACCACCCAGCCAAGTTGCGTTCCTGCTACTTCAAAGAAGAAATTTTTGAAGCAGCATGGAACCAGACACCCTCCACCCTGTGAAACACTGAGGACAGCACACAAGACACAGACAGGACGTTGACAGATCGCGAAGAAGGTCCTCAAAGCTCAAGTGAAGCTATATACTATCTGAATGCAATGTACATGAAGAGTTGAAAACATGTCTGTGGGATGAAATTGTGCCGGGTCACATGACAGACTGGACACATTGGATATCCACATTGTTACTCTAGCATCACATATTACCACATCAGTTCAAAACTAACAGGAGGTTTTTCGTGATGCACACTGAACTTATATATACTGGCGGTAATCGCTGCCTGATCTTGCCTGCTTCTTCACTGTCATTGTTAGAAGAAATTTTGGAAGAAACAAATACTGCAATGGACTGTCACCTCTGTTCACTGTCACCCTCCACCCCTATTTCCAAGATACATGAAGACACTTACCTAATGATGTGATGAAATCTGTGTTGTTTTTGTAGAACTGAAGATACTGGGCTAATTTCCCAGATACAAATATAGTTAACAGCTGAAATGAGAATAGTGGAAAATATTCATTTCATGATAAATATTTCTCTAAGCACAGAACACTGGTGACTTCTGTCGAGTCCTCCTACAGGGTTTAGGAGCAGCTGTCTGTATCACTTTTTGAGCATCAGATTTCAGCAAATATCAGAGTGAATTATTCTCAGAAGTGAAATTTCACACAGCATCTGAACACAATTTGTGTATTTTAACCTGAATTTTCAAGAAAACCCACCCAAAACCATGTTGCAATCCCAACATCAGCTTCAGAAATAACATGTGAGGTATGGTAAACCCTCTATTAATTCAATTCCCCTATCAATAATCAACCAATTCTGGGGACAAAAATTCAATTGATGATTCTAATAAATTTGATCACCCTCTTAAATCATAGAAATAAGAAATAACAGATTACAATGTATCTGCATGATTTTGAACTGTTTTTCCAACTTCCTGTTCTAATAAATTTGATCACCCCCCAGATTTTAAGCAGGATATTTCACTTCCTTTGATTGAATTATTAGACCGTATTGGAGATTTTCATTTGATGCTGAATAGATTTTCAAGAATGCCAGGATAACAAATATAAATCTTGTTTAGATGCTGTGTGAAATTTCACTGCTCTGAGAAAAATTCAATTGGAAATATATTGCTGCAATCTGTAAGGGTCGAAATGTGGGACACACCAGGCATTTGTCATAATTTTATCCACATTAGACTTCTTATAACAGTTTATAAATCCTAATCTGAAAAATAATACAAATTGGTTAGAATTCGTAAACTTTCATTTGTGCATCGTGTTAGGAAGTAGTTTTAACCACCCCAACAATCAGTATTTGTATACAAGATGTTTGTCTGAGTGAGTGAGTGAATACGATATAACATCATTTTGAACACTATTTCAGTCACATCACGATGTTTGGGTCCTATTCCTTTTCGCACCCGGAAACCCCACGGGTAGGGTCCTATTCCTTTTCACACCCGGGTGTCCCAGTTTGTCACCTCTTACGACAAGCTGAGGCCTATTCTCATCATGACCCGAAGTGTGCACGACGAAACCCCAGGTCAGTCCCTGAGAGCCCCATGGGGCTTTTTGTATGGATGATAACCCAGAACCTGATACAAGGATGGTTTCAGAAGAGAGAGAGAATTAAGGTTTAATGTCTCGTTCAGCAATATTTCAGCTATATAGCGACTATCAAACAAAATTCTAAGTACTCCAGTCACTAACTTAGTAATCCAACGCATTAAAACATACACACATTAAAATTTATGTAACAGGTTTCAGAAGATATGAGGGAGAGTTTAACTAAAGTAAGAGCTAAATGTCAGTATGATAATACAAGGTCATTTCCTGTGACCTTTGGATGGTAATAATAGAACTGTGAATTCTGACTTTTGGCAAAAGGTTGCATTCGAAGGGGTAAAAGTGCAAAACATCTCACTGAATCAGTTGAGATTGTAAATATTCACACCAGAATTATAAAGTACAATCCTAGTAATATCTATAGAAACATACATAACATCATGTTTGTAGAGATAAACCTTTGTTCGGAAACAAAATTTTGAAATTGACCTAGCATCTCTCGATATATTGATCTTTTCGGCCTTGAGATTTCAGTGTTGAGTTGTCTCCCATATGTATTCAATGACAGCCTCAGAATTTACAATAGGTGGACTGACTTATCAAAGAATCACTTGACAGGAGAGAGAACCGACTCAGGGACTTAACGAATGCAGGTTAGCTCTGCCGACTACATCAGTGTTTATCCCAACAGCTGTTGAAGTTTGTCTTCATTAGTCAGCAATGTCGATTTGAACATGTATTGCTTTTAAGTTGGAAATCACTGGATACAAAGAGATACACAAGTTTCCAGATTTACTGGCAGAGTGATGGTTGGGTCCTACTATAATCTAACTGAGAGAGAAAGAGCAATGACTATGAGGTCACCACTTACATCATGAATTAACTCCCCTTCTAAGAATTTGACTGGTTTCAAGGAGAGTAAATGGTCCATTAAATAGGTGTTCGGGTCAGCTAAACACGTCACTATACACCTGGAAACAAGAAAACTCAAGCTGGTAAGAATGCCTTAGAAATAGAGCATATATAATGTCATTCTCTATGGGTGTAGATACAAACTGGCCTCTTGAATACACATACATGAGTGAGGAGAAGCAACTGACAAATAGATATCTAACAGCTGGATTTTGATTAATCCCCATGGGGAATATGAATTCGTTCTACAAATTTTACGTGCGAACTGTTACAAGTCAAGAACACAGACACCACTCATATTAGCAACAAAAAATCAGGCTAGGGCAGTAATTTCTACAATGCCAAGGTATCAAATATCAAATTGTAGCAAATTACCCAACATGCCCAAGAAATATCAAGAATATATTTACTGGTATGTAGGTACCACCGATGAAGGAAAGGTTAACACTTGTATTATTTAGTTACAAACATTTTATCCACGAAGAGGGGGAGGTAATTCTGATTTTTGTTCTATGTATAGATGTATACTAACCTGTGAGCATCATCTCTCGCCTGGGAGGCATTCTCTTCTGTGTATGTGCCCAGTAACTCTATCATCACCTTTGTGGCATTCTCACTGATAGATACATACACATGTACATGTCAATTAAGGGTCTTCAAGTGTTACAAGTGTAAATGGGTAAAACAATCTTACTTTTTATTAACCCTGTTTCAAGTAACTACTTCAGGGTTTGTACACAATGGAGGCCCCAGTTTTCAAGGTCTTTTCAAGGTAATAATTCCTGTTTTCAAGGTATACACTTTTTATGTAATAAAGGAATACAGGCAAATTTTTTGAGTTTTCTTACCTTTTTTCACTTTTACTAATGACTTGCTGAGATATTATTGTTCATACTTAACATTGTCATGCACTGACGATACGCTGCCTATTAAATTTCAAATATGACACTTATGTTAAAGATGTGTGATAGTCTGATGTTTCTGTCACATTAAAATGTTCGTGATGTCTTGTGGATAGCCTATTTATTCACACACCGTCACCCATGTGGCGTTCTCCGAGCCTTGCAGTCCGTAATTGGGCTACTGGTCCTCGTGATCCGTCTTAAATTTCCATACTGCTGATATGTGTTTTGTCACGCATGTGGGAAGTCAAGGCTGACTCGCCCATTTTGCCGACGTCAAAATCTTTCTTACACACACCAAACCCAGCTTTGTGTTTATCTGCATGCTGGCAAAGCCAGTCCTTATACTTGTCATCCTTTAGCCAATTTGTATTGAAAAGGCACACCATTTCCACAATCTCTATTTAGCAGATGATGTTCGGCCATGATGTTCAATGTCAAAAACGAAACAATTTTCAAAAGCCGCCAAAAACCACTTCGTTCTGCTGGACCTGTCGGAAACCCGAAAAATATTCATTCGGCATGAAAACTCAATGGAAATCTGAGGGTTCGCGATGTAGCGGGCCCACGTGGTCAGGTGACATTATACATATTCAGTGCGCAGATGCGGTGACCGAGATTCATACAGTTGGGAACCCACCGCTCACTTACGAGAGCATACATCAAGTGAGGTTTCTGATTTCCAAGGAGAATCTGTATACCGTGGATAGTCTCCCTTTACACAGCGTGACAACCATTTGTGAAAATAATCATACGGTCATAATCGGGGCTTATTTTTGCTAACGGATGACAAAGGACGATACAACATTCATTCAACTTTACACAATTGACAACAACATGCTAAGAATTCCCGTTTTCAAGGCCTTTTCAAGGTACATGGCCCGATTTCCCATTTTTCAAGGCATTTCAAGGCCTTGAATTTTAAATTGTCATTTTCAAGGCAATTCAAGATTTTCAAGGTAGTGTGCGAACCATGCTACTTACATACTTTAAAATCTTCATACATATCCCACAAATATACAAAAATTTGATTTTCCACTCCAATAAAACTAAACCTTCTTGTTGGAATTGAAATCTGAATATGTGCCGCTGAAACATATCACCATATGTCTATATACAGATAACATAATTCCAGTCGTATATAATCTCATGAAAACAAAATTCCAGTTGTATACAATCTTATGATAACATAATTTCAGTTGTAATATATAATCTCCTGATAAATATTTTGAAACATGTTTGTGGTGGTAAATTGTGCCGGGTCATATGACAGACTGGACACATTGGATATCCACATTGTTACTATGGTAACTCACTCTAGCATCACATATTATCAAATCAGTCAGTAACTGATATGAAGTTTTTGTGATGCATATGTTATGCATGCAATACATCATCACGTTCAAGTAAAAAACATAATGTAAAACCTTCTGAACTACAGCAAACTCTCCAATAATTCAATCATAGGAAACGTCCTTCAAAATTTACTAGAATGAAGAAAATATACAAAAACAGGACAATTGCTAAGCAGTTTCTCCTACATTATAACAGGACCGTACCTAAGTAGTTTCTCCTACATTATAAGAGGACCTTACCTAAGTAGTTTCTCCTACATTATAACAGGACCATACCTAAGTAGTTTATCCTACATTATAACAGGACAATACCTAAGTAGTTTCTCCTAAACTATAACAGGACCATACCTAAGTAGTTTATCCTACATTATAACAGGACCATACCTAAGTAGTTGCTCCTACATTATAACAGGACCTTACCTAAGTAGTTTCTCCTACATTATAACAGGACCTTACCTAAGTAGCTTTCCCTACATTATAACAGATCCTCAACTACATAGTTTCTCTCACATTATAACAGGACCATACCCCCGGGTACCTAAGTTGTTTCTCCTACATTATAACAGGACCTTACCTAAGTAGCTTCTCCTACATCATAACAGGAACATACCGAAGTAGTTTCCCTTACATTATAACAGGACCTTACCTTAGTAGTTTCTCCCACATTATAACAGGACCTTACCTAAGTAGCTTCTCCTACATTATAACAGAACCATACCTAAGTAGCTTCTCCTAAATTATAACAGGACCATACCCAAGTACTTTCTCTTACATTATAACAGGACCTTACCTAAGTAGTTTCTCTTACATAATAACAGGACCATACCTAAGTAGCTTCTCCTAAATTATAACAGGACCATACCTAAGAACTTTCTCTTACATTATAACAGGACCTTACCTAAGTAGCTTTCCCTACATTATAACAGATCCTCAACTACATAGTTTCTCTCACATTATAACAGGACCATACCCCCGGGTACCTAAGTTGTTTCTCCTACATTATAACAGGACCTTACCTAAGTAGCTTCTCCTACATCATAACAGGAACATACCGAAGTAGTTTCCCTTACATTATAACAGGACCTTACCTTAGTAGTTTCTCCCACATTATAACAGGACCTTACCTAAGTAGCTTCTCCTACATTATAACAGAACCATACCTAAGTCGCTTCTCCTAAATTATAACAGGACCATACCTAAGTACTTTCTCTTACATTATAACAGGACCTTACCTAAGTAGTTTCTCTTACATAATAACAGGACCATACCTAAGTAGCTTCTCCTAAATTATAACAGGACCATACCTAAGAACTTTCTCTTACATTATAACACGACCATACCTAAGTAGTTTCTCCTACATTATAACAGAACCATACCTAAGTAGCTTCTCCTAAATTATAACACGACCATCCCTAAGAACTTTCTCTTACATTATAACAGGACCATACCTAAGTAATTTCTCTTACATTATAACAGGACCATACGTAAGTAATTTCTCTTACATTATAACAGGACCATACCTAAGTAGTTTCTCTTACATTATAACAGGACCATACCTAAGTAGTTTCTCTTACATTATAACAGGACCATACCTAAGTAGTTTCTCTAACATAATAACAGGACCATACCTAAATAGTTTCTCTTACATTATAACAGGACCATACCTAAGTAGTTTCTCCTACATTATAACAGGACCATACCTAAGTAGTTTCTCCTACATTATAACAGGACCATACCTAAATAGTTTGTCCCACATGAAAACAGGACCATACCTACGTAGTTTCTTCTACATTATAACAGGACCATACCTAAGTAATTTCTCCTAAATTTGATAAAATTTAGTACTGACTGCTCATAAATTGGCACAGAACTTGGGGTGGCAGAAGGTTAGGAGTATGGTGGAATTATTATAGGGTTTCCTGTAGCTAATCGTTACTTAACCTTCTATCATATTACTCTCAGTGATCTCAATTATCTTATGCAAAATTAATTTCTCATAATCACATTTCTTAACAGAGTGGGCAAATATGGGACCAAACCTCATTTTGGATTCTTGAAAAGCATCGTGAACTGTCCTTAGCAGATGCTGTACTTTCTGTGTGCTGAGTTCCCATTTCTCAATCCAGAATCTTATCTGAAAACAGGTAGTAAACAATACATGTACAAAATAGCATTGTACAGAAATTACAACACATCTACACTGTACCACCAAAGATTGGAACTTGTACCCGAATGCATACAGTCACAACAAAACATTCCAAATGCGGTCTCCGTTATGAACCACTTCAAGCTTTCATCATGTGTGAAACATTTATTCCATAACGGAGCTACTGATGAATACAACGGCTATGGTGAGGGAAGTCTTCCACCATTCTGCATATTATGGATTCTTTTAAACCAATGTGTTTTTTAATAATTCTGGGTAAAAATGGATTTTTCTAGCCAAAAATTAGTCAAAAATGTTGGGTTTTCTATATAGGGAATGGAAATTCATGACCTCTATGTCAATGAAGCTCAGTTGTCGTGTCCCGAGATATGGGACAAACAAGCTAAAAGCTGGCAAACAAATGAAAGTATGACAGTACACTGTCCATATGCAGCCGAAGAGAAAACAGTGCACATCTATATTATTTTAAGCATTTACTTCAAAGTTGGAGGACAGAGGACATTGGTCAGACAAGGTGGTAAACCATGTCCTAGACCGCTGATGAGAACTGCAGAGTTTCAATGGGAGCTATGATGAATTCTGACTCACCTTATCCAGGTCTGTGGGAACGATACTCAAGAGGTCAGACTGACCGGCCAGTCGTACTGCACTACAGTATACCGTATAACGGGACGGTGATGTGTCATCTATACCTAGCAGATTAGTTAACCTGTGCATATACAAGTAAACAACTGCTACATTTACAGGCAAATTGATATCTAAAACTGACATTTTGTACAGGGGAGTATAAAGCTGGGGGGTATAAAAAGTGCAGGGGCAGATACAGCTTTTTAATTTGGGCGCCCTTTTAGTTTTGCCGGGGGGCCAAGGCGCTAGAAATACTCAGACGCTCTAAAACACATAAGACGCATAAGACGCATTTCCAGACAATGAATTTCCATATGAGATTATATCAATTTTTATAGAAAAATTGTCAAAAATGTCATATTACATTCCTTTTCATGAGAAAATAAGTCTTTTTTTTTGCAGATTTAGACTTTTGAGAACACATCCTATGAATTCCGTGAGATTTCTAAACTCTTCCGTGAGACCGGGAGGTTAGTCCATATTTCTTGATACCCACAGAAATTCTGTGAGACTTGGCAACTGAAAACCTGGCGATCTCTGCACTGGTGACATAGACCAAGGGGAGACAACTCCCAAAGAACATGGCTAGGAACATGAAATTACCAGGATCGGTCCGTGGACGTTTCTGAATAAAACGGCCCGGTCCTCACAAGCTCAGCAGTTCTCTTCCGACTGTGAACATAGCTGGTGCTTTTCGTATTATGAGAACTCCCGGTTGTCGGTGGCCGACCACGAGGCATTTTCGTCATCTTTCTTCACAGGAAATAGAAGTCTGCTCGAATCTACCTCGCCACCAGGGGTCGCTGCGCAAACACCTTGTTCCACGTGGCCTGCAAGACGGTAACATCCGGCTAGCGTTTAGCGTAGTTAAAGTTATCATTTCCCTATCAAGCTATCAAGTGAAGTTCATATGAATCGGGTTGGTAAAAGTGACATGGCGGCTCTCATTGGCAATTTACGTCTTGATTTTGCCGCTTCATTTTTGAAGTGACAAACGCAAACGTGAGTAAACCCTCTCAAAATTAAATACAAGACGTAAATTTGCTGCATAATAAATTAAAATACCTGAATTTTTTCGTCGTAATTTGGGCGTTTTTCGTTTCTTAATTTGGGCGTTTTTAGACCTCGTTTATTTCGGGCGCCGTATAACGGTATAAAATAAGGCCTGTATCTGCCCCTGAAGTGTTTTCGAAAATATAGTTTATTCTCAGCTAACTGTAATAGAGATTCTCCTTAATACATAGGTATAAGAAATGAAGTGTTTTTGCAATAACAGAAGGTAAGAGATGGACAAAAAGGCAGATATCGTCACCTCCTATCCAATTCCAGGTACCAGGTACATGTATTGATCAGCATTCAACAGGACTTACAGCTTTATTCTGATAGAATTTCTTTTATCCCCAGGAGGAGCTTTGCCTACTTTTTCACAGAACAGTGTTATCACTTCTTCTGCCTTCTCTGACGGTACAAAAACAATGAGGGAGATAACCCCATTAAACACCATTTCAACATCTGGAAAGAGAAATGACAAACACATCATCAATTAATGGAATTGAGGAGTACATGTAGAAAAATCTTGCAAAATATATATTCCACCAATAGAGTTATAGTATATACAATGAAACCTGTGAATACTGACATCTGAGTAAACCAACCAACCTCTAAATATTAAACATTATCCTGGATCCCAATACTTAAATTTAAGGTATTTTGAACCACCCAGAACCCTCTGAAAACCGACACTATAATCTGGTCAGTTTACACAGGTTTAACTGTATTATAATTCTCCAATGTCATTGATAGCCACTCATTATAAATTTGTGCTGAACACTTGAGTGAATGAAAGCAAATATATTCTTCCTTGTAGGTGTTACAATTTACCCAAGTATTGATGCTGCAACCAAGGATGACATATATCCTCTAAAAATTTATGCACATTAAAAAAATTTCCCCCATTTTGTAAACATTCGATCAGATATTCAAATAAATTCGCCCACCCTCTAAAATTACTAAAGTAATGAAGAAATGAAGGATTATCGGCATAATTTTGATTTAATAAATTTCTTGACCATTGATTTTATGGTGGAAAATTCCACTTCCTGTGATCAAATTATGGAAGAATGTATCGTACGGCATATGTTTTTTCTCGATGTGGTCATCAGTGTGTAGTGGCCTGCAACAACGACGAATCATAACTTAAATATAAACTACTGAAATAAGAATGTTACCACTATCATTGTTGATTTCTTTCCAGCACACAGCACTAGCTTCTATAATATTCTTGAGATCTGTCACCAGACCTGCCTCCGTGTTCTCCTCGGATATCTCTGCCCCCAGTGACTTGAGGTAGATCCTCAACTCTGACGTCTGAAATGACAAAAACACCATCACTGTATGTGTGAAGTACTTAAAGCAATAGTAATACCTTAGTTTTAATGGAGTAACCAATGTTATTTCAAGTGGCTTGCATTTAAACTAGCAATTTGATGCCACACTCTCAGTCTGAGGGCGCAGGGTTCGTGTCCTACATGGGACTCTCAGTTTGACTGGCCCATCCAGTACAAGTATTCAAGCTTTACCAAGAAAGTGTCTTAAATAATTGGATATAAATGTTATTTCAGTTTGTCACTTCTAAAATCAAAACCCCCATGAAAAATAGGGCAATATCCAAGTGTATGGAGTCCTACTGTGCAAGTGTTCATGGCAGTATATTACAAATGTTAACTCAATGTCTCAATCAGTTTAGATAGATTATTATTCATTTCAGGATAGGTCTGTACTTCCACATTTGCATATGGTTTTTCTACAGTTTTGAGTTCTACAAAATCTGGGCAGCTGAGCAATGGGCACCATCGATAGAACTAAACCAAAAATCAAATCAGTGATGTGGACATGAGAATTATTTTCCCTAGTAAAGATTCCAAGAGAAAATATAAATGTTTCAGAAAAATGCAACAAAAAAACATACCTAGGTTGATACTGAGGTTCGATATTGTGGAAGTTTATCATCTCTCTGGAACATTACCCACAGTGTCTCAGATGTGTGGGTGGGGTTATTTTGTGCACTGAAATACCAGCAATTCATTTATACTGGTGAGCGTGGTTGTCAGCTCTTCATTTTCTCAATATCTCATCATTTTTCAATATCGTTCTTGAGCAAGATTTGTACATCTGGACTTCGCTTCATTAACAATGGGACATCTTACCGAGCTACGGAAATTTTCCATTTCATTATATAATTACATGTACCCTTAACTCCTTGACTTCATTCACCATGTATATCGCCCGATGTCAGCTTCCCCAAGAATTAAGACACGTCCACTCCACTTAAACGAGCGACGCCAGCAAAATTATCTTTATTTAAATATTTTGACCTGGAAAACCCAGAAACTAAACATGTCAGTTTCACATGAGTACACGAGGTGCAAGAATGTGGAATTCTGTTACATTCCTCCATGATGATCTCCACGTGTATGTCGCAATAATACCACCTTGTGCGATTCAGGAACAGGAACTTAGCTAAGCCAATAAAAACTCTCCATGCATAAAATAGCTAGTCTAAAACAAAGGTTACTTAGTGTTTTCGGTGCCTGCGGACATTTACAGAATCAGGGAAATAAGCACTCACATCGATATTTTGTGAGCCCAGTTTATATGCATAGCGATAGGTGTTGTTTCATATTTCGTTTCAACAAGCCCCATTGTAATCCCAGAAGTTCTACATATTACTGCATATGCATGCCAGACATGAGACTAAGGGCAGGTTCACGCGTTTTCTCATGAGCGCCAGTAATGCCGCCATCTTGGTGGTGTAAATGATAATTTTAGCTCAAGTAACCTGAAAGGATAATATATTTCGATGCATTGCTACAATGAAGCATCCCAAGATGGCGGCGTTGCTGGCTGTAGTAGGATTGATATGTTTAAAAAAAAAAATTGAGATAGCAAATAAATAAAGGTACTCACATAAACAGGGAAGCCACGAGAGCATGATAACATTTAACATTCAAGCATACAACAAGCCAAATGATCACAACTAGTAAAACAGGTTCCACATGAACTTAAAATGTGAAATCGCCATCAAAGCTGCAAATTTTAGCAGAGCGGAAGTCAGGTGTTTAAAGAGAACTTCACAGCAAGAGAAATACGAAGCTGCGCATCAGAAAACCCCTCGGCTCTGGGTACATTCATAATGCATTCAATTTGAACCAAGATGTCAGGAACACCAAGCAGTCAAGTGACAAATATACACAGGGTATGAAATAGACAAACAAATTCTAGTTGCCCATCAGCAAGCACGGGCAACCAACACATCCAAATGCCTTGCAATTTGGACAGAATTTGGTTGCCCAAAGGAAATTAAGGTTGCCCCGGGCAACCGGGCAAAGGGCTATTTCGCACCCTGATACAGATTATCAAAAATTTTGCAATTAGAAATGACCCCTAAGATTTCCGTCCAATCAGAGAAACCGGTATTCATTAAATAAATTTCTTGACGCATCAATGATGTATACCAAATTTTACAACGAGCATTTGAATGGTATCAGAGATAGAGATCATTAATGATTTCGCATAAATGAAAGATGGCCGCCCATCCTTCCCGCCACTCAGAGGAACTGATGTGGTTATTCATTGAAAGTCTCTTGATACATTGATGCTGTGTACCAAGTTTCGTATAGAACACTGAAATGGTATCAGAGATATACATTATTAAAGATTTTGCATAAATTAAAGATGGCCACCAAGGTTTCCACCCAATCAGGGATACCAGAACAGTCATTTATCGTAAGTCTCTTGATGCATCGATGATACCAAATTTTACATCAAGCACTTGAACGGTATCAGAGAACGAGATCATTAATGATTTTGCATAAATTAAAGATGGCCGCCCATCCTTCCCCCCACTCAGAGGAACTGATGTGGTTATTCATTGCAAGTCAGTTGTTACATCGATGCTGTATACCAAATTTGGCATAGAACACTTAAATTGGATCAGAGATATATATCATTAAAGTTTTTGCATAAATTAAAGATGGCCGCCAAGGTGTTCGGTCAATCAGATCTCGATGCAAAGTATCTGGATGTATCGATGATGTATACCAACTTTCATATAAAACAACTGAATGGTAACAGAGATATGTATCATTATCGATTTCGGATAAATTAAAGATGGCCTCCAGGATTTCCAGCTAATCAGAAAAGCCGGTTTGGTAATTCATTGAAAGTTGCTTGATGTATCGATGATGTATACCAACTTTCGTATTGAACAGTTCAATGGTTTCCGAGATATGGATCATTATCCATTTCGCATAAAATTAAAGATGGCCGACGAAGTTTTCACCCAATCAGGTCCCAATTAAATAGGCTTCTGGTCCTTGACTAGGTAAATAAGCATACCAAATTTGGAATTCTTCAGTGGAACGGTTCTCCGGCTATCTCGCTCACGTACAGACGTACGGACGTCGGACAGACGGACGTACAAGACGACGACAATACCCCATGGCCAAAATTGGCCGAGGGGTAAAAATAGCCCATTGGGCTTCAATACCCCTCGGCTATCAGTTATTGTTTACACCCAGCAATCATGCATTGTAGCCCCATGGGGCTTCCGGGGATTGACCTGGGATGTTGTTGTGCACACCGCAGGTCATGGTAAGAATATGCCTCAGCTCCTCAGAGAGCTTGTGGGGCACCCGTGGGGTTCCCGGGTGTGAAAAGTAATAGGACCCAACGTCGTGATATGACTGAAATATAGTTGAAAGCGACGTTAAATCATATTCACTCACTCATGCATTGTATAATATCATCAGTGTATTTTTAGAACTACATGTAGATTAACAAAAATGTGATCTAGTAGGGTTGGCTGTAGTTCGCTTTTGCCAAGGCCTGAGGTTCTGGTAGAGCATGATCGACCGAATTCTTAGCTCTAATTGTGCTATTCTAAAAAGCTTATAATCAAATAAAGTAATTTTATCTTGGAAATATAGATCACGGTCAGTCATCTTCAAACAAGTTCAATTCTAATTTAATTGCATAAGGAACAGGAATTTGGAGACCTTAGACTCAACTTTAAATTGACCTTTTGAAAATAGGTCACGGTCAGTGATATTCTTCAACAGACATCAGGTCCAGCCATAAGTGGTATAAATTTGGACAGTGTAAATCTTTCATGAAATATTGTACTGAATAGAATCTGACCTGGATAAAATAGGGCAAGGATAAAATAGGTCAAGGTCAGTCATCTTCAACACACCTTTGGAGCATCACCAGATGTACATATACAGGCCTCGATATAGTAGGCGATCGAACCGATCGATTGCCCCTCGATCGCCTCAACGAGATTTCAGCAGAACGATAATTTGATCTCCCCGGTTATGTCGGGCGATCGGTAAAATGTTTATCGTGAACACCATGGTTCTGTTAGATTTAAAACCACGTTTGCATTGACTCAGCAAGACCGGGAATATGATTTATTCTGCAGAACGGCCACACAAGTGTTACAAGTTATAAACACCATACGATCACATGTGGTTGCTTCTCGCTCAACACACAGACAGATGACCATACAGAGCTAGCCAAACAAGGCAGAGCCCACTGTAAACTTAGAGCCGCTGTTTCGTAGCAGCCATTTCGTAGCAGAGATAATTACGTGTTAAACACAAGGTCACATAAGGTCTGGTGGATTACATGACTGGGCAAAACAGAAGTACGGTACTATGGACAATTAAAGGCAATACCATAGATTTTATTGCATATTAAGAGACAGTCAGGAAGGAGTAAAACAAGTTCTTAAAATGTCAAGTTGTATCTTGGATATATTTCCTGAAATGAATTTAGTAAATGGTTCTGCACATTAGGTCATTTTGCACAATTCCACTTAAGAAAAACCATTCATACAACATGTAATCTCTAGTTTTAGGTGATCAATTCAGGTGATCGATTGGTTACCTGGCTGATCTACTAGGAGATCAAAAAATCGATCACCTGGACTAAAAATCAGGGGATCAATTTTGTTATCACCCCGTGCTGTCTTATTTCGAGGCCTGCATATAGTATTAATTTGGAAACCCTAGTTCTATTTCTCAATGTTATATCATAATAAACAGTATATAAGGTAAAGGTCAGTCAACTGGGATAGGCTTCTACAGGGCCTGATCTAGACTTTTAGTTTGGGCACCCTTACCTGGCGCAGAGTGTGATAAGTTATAGTGAAATAGGCCGCGATGTGGGACTGTCGAAGCCCATGGAAGCTGGGGGAGTATTGAATGGTCTAAATACAGCCTGATAACTTAATATTTGGCAATAGTAATTGCATTAATATAGGTTTCAGCCTGTTCAGAGGGAATTTGCTAACAAAAATATTTTTTTTTTTTTCTTTTTTTTTTTTCTTTTTTTTTTTCTGTTTTTTTTTCTCATTTGGGCGCCCAAATTCATGGCGCCCAAACCCGTTATAACGGGTTCAAAAACGGCCTGGATCAGGCCCTGTTCTAGTCAATCAGGAGTTGCACACATAATATGAATTTGGAGACCTAGCTTTAATCCTTCAAAAAAATTAGAAATACTAAAATTTGACCTTGATAAAATAGGTCAAGGTCAGTCATCTTCAGTACACCTCTGGACCTTCGCCAGATGTATACATAGTATTAATTTGGAAAGCCTAGCTTTCTTTCTTTATTTTATATTATAATAAACAGTATATGACCTATAAAAAATAGGTCAAGGTCAGTCAACTGGGTAGGCTTCTAGTCAATCACCAGTTGCATAAGTAATATGAATTTGGAGATCCTAGCTTCAATCCTTCAAAAAATATAGCAAATACTAACATTTGACCTTGATAAAATAGGTCAAGGTCAGTCATCTTCGGTACACCTATCGACCTTTACCAGATGTACACCAGGCCTCTTCTTTTAAGGTGTGCTATCGCGCTCCCGCGCCTTCGCACTCCTGAACTTGGAACTAGGTGCGCGACTATAGCGCACCTGGCATTTAGCGGTCGTTAAAAAACAGTAAACGCAGCTAAATTCGTTACCAGCTTACGTGTGCCATTAAACTGACTTCCGACAGCAACGGATGTGTTTACGTCCGGTTAAATGGTCAGCGATCGAAATAACGCCTGCCTACCTGCCGCCGGCAAGTGAATTTTTCCGGCGACAACATCTACCTGTCGCATGCGGCAAGTAGGATTTTATATAGAAAAACGATAAAATACAATCAATTTTCGTAAATACCTTTTAGAAGTCTAGATCTAGAAGGAACGGCCAATCCAAGAAATAATCCATTGAAAATTTATTTCAAGCCGATCTTTGGCCAATGTTGTTGGACCTTGTTGTTGGTTTTCTCTATCAACATTTCCCGCGCCAAATTTACTTCCGGTTGGGCGTCACCTCTTGCGCGGTAGTCCGGTGCATGCAAAAGTCGGACCTGCTGTGAAACGGAATCGGACTATCAGATTTTTTTCCCCAGTTGGTAAATAATGTTGTTGGCTTCTTTTCTTTGGCTTCTATTCACAAGCTGAAGTTTTTCTATGCAGACATTTCAGTTAATTGATAATTCCAATGGGACTCTGGTGGCTGATTCTAATTTATTGGAATCAGCAATTTACAAGGGGAGACTTCTGACAAATATAAGTAAATATAGTTGGGATACTGGTTAACTCCCCTTAAATTTTCATTCTTTAAAAAGGGTGTTACTTGGATCCAAATTCTTTGATATAATGTCACAGGTGCCATCCAAAGTTCACATGATTTAGTCAACAACAAAGCTTTTTGCAGTTCTAATTGTGAAATTAGGGGGAATAGTTGTCTTTGACATATCAATGTTGACATCAACATTTCACTGGTGCTCAAAGTTTTGAAAGAACATGTGTGCCAAATAAAAAACATTATTAATAATAAATTTAAAAAACACCCACCTCATTTTTTGAAAAGAAAAATTGCAGGAGAACCACTCGCTGTCAAATTTCACATCATTATTGGTCACTGTTCGTCTGTTATCAAGGGAGATAACCCATCACTCTCCTAGACTCATTTAAGGGATGTGATTTTAGGTGTGCTAACCACACTCCTGAGAATAAATAAGGTGAGTGATTGTCACTCGCCTGTTGTCTCACAAAACAAGAGGCCTGGTACACATAGTATTAAATTGGAAAGCCTAGATATATTTCATATTAGACCATAATAAACAGCATATGACCTTGAAAAAATAGGTCAAGGTCAGTTAACTGGGATAGGCTTCTAGTCAATCACCAGTTGCATAACTAATATGAATTTAGAGACCCTAGCTTCAATCCTTCAAAAAATTTAGAAATACTAAAATTTGACCTTGATAAAATAGGTCAAGGTCAGTCATCTTCAGTAACCTCTGGACCTTCGCCAGATGTATACATAGTATTAATGTGGAAAGCCTAGCTTTCTTTCTTCATGTTATATCATAATAAACAGTATATGACCGTTAAAAAATAGATCAAGGTCAGTCAACTGGGATAGACTTCTAGTCAATCAAGAGTTGCATACATAGTATGAATTTGGAGACCCTAGCTTTAATCCTGCAAAAAATATAGCAAATACTAAAATTTGACCTTGATAAAATAGGTCAAGGTCAGTCATCTTCAGTACACCTCTGGACCTTTGCCAGATGTATACATAGTATCAATTTGGAAAGCCTAGCTATATTTCTTCATGTTACACCATAATAAACAGAATATGACATTGAAAAAATAGGTCAAGGTCAGTCAACTGGGATAGGCTTCTAGTCAATCACCAGTTGCATAACTAATATGAATTTGGAGACCCTAGCTTCAATCCTTCAAAAAATATAGCAAATACTGTAATTTGACCTTGATAAAATAGGTCAAGGTCAGTCATCTTCAGTACACCTCTGGACCTTCGCCAGATGTATACATAGTATTAATTTGGAAAGCCTAGCTTTCTTTCTTCATTTTATATTATAATAAACAGTATATGACCTATAAAAATAGGTCAAGTTCAGTCAACTGGGGTAGGCTTCTAGTCAATCACCAGTTGCATAAGTAATATGAATTTGGAGATCCTAGCTTCAATCCTTCAAAAAATATAGTAAATACTATTATTTGACCTTGATAAAATAGGTCAAGGTCAGTCCTTTTTAATAGGCTTCTGACCCTTCACCCGATACATTTGTGGTATGAATTTACAATGCCTGGCTATAATTCTTCTTGAGATATCGTGTTCACAAGAAAGATGGATAGACAGACGGACAGACGACAATACCCTTCGGGCAAAATTTGCACGAGGGTAATAACTCTGATGCTAGTTCAAGTGAAAATAATTGGAGAGTCGGGTAACTGTCGTAAGAAAATTAAGTCCTGCGTGTCAAACGAGCGTACTGTGTAACACAGGCGAGTCACACACGTCAAGCACCTCAGCGGAAGAGTGGGTCTATAAATTTTTTTAAAGATTACAGACGATTTACAGGGTTTTAGAAAGAAAAATTTCTACAGTTGTTCATTCTATTAATATCACTAGTCCTTATAATAGTGCTTACTCCGGCCCGCTCGAAATACCTTTGAATAAAAATATGATTGCATTTCCATTGCATTTCGGTTCATGGATATATGGTTCCGGCTCTTTCGACTTGTTCCATTCATTCGTGTTGTTCGGGGACCTCATGGATGACGCATCTTCCGCCAAAACATGCAAAACCGATTTTGTCAAAAGTCAAATCACTGGTCGTCGGATTGCTGTCGCAACATTTCCTGATTGCAATTGATCAGTTTGCGCAACAATCGGTGCACAAACATAGTCTTCACAATGCTAGCTCTAATGATACAAATGCATGTGCATGAACCTGTCCTTCAGTCTCATGCCTGGCATGAATATGCGGTAAGGTACGGTGCTTCTGGGATTACGATGGGGCTTATCGCGAAATCCATATATTTTTAACAATCTATGACTTTAATTCCATCATGCTGTAATTTCTCACAGATTGTTGTTGAAATGTTGTTGTGCATTAGTTTAACTTGAGCATGTCTGATTTCCCTGTCGCTCTGATTCACGATTTTGTTGAAGGCTATTCTGTGAACATACATAAAGGACTGTTGTTGGAAGCCCGTGGTCAGATGGGCCTAGGTATGTCTATGAGAACCTGAATTTTGACACACAACTATTTCAAAGAAGAACTCTCATCTGAGCAGGTGAGATCAAAGATTTGTGGTTTGTATCACCGGGATAAGTTTCTACTGGATTGCATATACATACCCATCTCACACCACATGTATATCAAGGGACGTAAACTTGAAATGCACTTTTCCGCCAGAAATTACCGGATTTCAGAGACTCGATTGAGAACAAATAAATGCAATTTATTCAATCCCGGCTCGTATATGGCGCTGCGGTGCATAGTTTTTGTAAAATCCTTTCTCAAATCAGCGGTTAAATTCCCCTGCTTCGAGCATCTTCACGATCATTGAATGACTGCCGTAGTCTCGAAACCGAAATCCTAACAATTACGTCACACACAACGAACAACGCTGATTGGCTATCTTGGATTGATGGACACGTTTGACAGTTTTGAATTTCACGCACTGTCTACTGCAGTAGTGTAAACAGCCAATCAGCGTTGTTCGTGGTGCGTGACGTAATTTTTATGATCTCGGGTTCGAGGCTACGGCAGTCCCTCTTGCATATCGCTCCAATTTCAACGTCCGTGAAGATGCTCGAAGCGGGGGAATTTAACCGCTGATTTGAGAAAGGATTTTACAAAAACTATGCACCGCAGCACCATATACGAGCCGGGAGTTGTGTTATGAAGTGTAACAGAAAACCAGAACACCGTCATGTATGAATAAATTGCGTTTATTTGCTCTTAATCGTGTCTCTGAAATCCGGTAATTTCTGGCGGAAAAGTGCATTTCAAGTTTACGTCCCTAGATATATATCTGGTGTGAGGTGGGTATGTATATGCAATCCAGTAGAAACTTGTCACTGTGGTCTGTATCTCTAGCCTGTTTAACATATGTTGTTGTTGTTGTTGTTCATCGAGTCTGTGAACACGTCAACTTCCTCACATGATTTCACGAATACAATTTACAGGAAAGCGTGGCTTTTTACGTTCTCCAGAACAATAAGGTGTTCCTGAGAATCACTGATATTGTATTTAAATAACTCTCCCTCTGTATTTACCTGATCGGGGATGTCAAGATCGATGAAAGCTGGCACACTCATCTTCTTGTCTTGCCTTTTTTTAACCGGTGCACGCTGGAAATGAAAATGAGGCTGAACGTACCCTTCAAACCAAAACTACGTCAGAGGATTATAGCTCAGACGTTTCAATATCACTAGTTTCGTGACAAGAGCAAAACTCTATAAGGCTTCCTGTTTATATGAACTATATATTGTTTAAATGTAATTGATGTGGAATGAGGAAATAAATGTATCGTTTCGGTTTAAGAGTATTTTGTGGGCGCGAGTTGACGCGCCACAAACATCACTTCATTTGGATGACGAAACTTCAGAAAAACGCTTGGAAAAAGTTTCAATCTTGCTGATAGAATTTCACACGCCCAAAAACGTGGTAAGAGAATTCTGTAGGCTTCAACAAAACACAAGTCATTTAATGTATGTAACAGTAGAAATATAGTAGAACTATACAATGAAGTCGGGATGATGTTCTGACCGAGATAAAATATGAAGTTGGACACGTGTTCTACTGAGTACCGGTACTGTTCCTTCCAGTGATGGATATATATAAACAACAACAACATGCACATCTTTTAGTTTCAGTTTTTCATTGGTAAACATTTGCTATAGAACAGTTTTACATTGTGAAAACCAAAGATAATTAATGCAGTACCACTTGTTCAAGTGAGAAACGGATCCGCGACATTTCCACAAGTGACATTTCGACACGAAGTGGAGAGTACGACATTTCGACAGATCCTGCAATTTCAACAACTCTTTTTTCCACATCTGTTATAATTGGGCAAAAAATTAAATAAGCTTTTTGAGGTACCATACAGTATACGGATGAATTTACAGATAATTTTTTTTTTAGTACAGTTAATTATGCCGGAGCGAAAAACAAGCCCTGAGAATGGTCTCTTTGATTTTCTCACTGAAAGGACACGTAGGCCTCTCTCCAGTCAAAAGAATGACGGCTACTCACAAATTGAGTTCAACGGGGATGAAATATACAACACATTGATGGCTTCTAATTTTTTCAAATATGGGCATATTCGGAAAGGTCATGAGGTCACGAAGGCTGTTCGGAAAGTCTACCAATAAATGACTGATGAATTCGTCTTCTGTCATGAGTCAGTTTTGTGAGACGAACCGTGACTGGGGATGATGCACTAAACTCCGAGGTTGGGGGGTGGGGCTATCGCTTGACTGCAGTAAGGGTTTGCGGATCACTTTCCAAACTAACATTTCTTGCATTCTTTCTCTTGACAATAGAATCACAAACTCAGTATCACTATGAAAGAATGGTGATATCGAAATCTGTATTCAATGTGCTTTTAGCAGGAAAAATAACCTTTTCTCTGTGTCCCTCTTGCGGTAGTAGCTGATTCAGGGATATTGGATCACGTCTTCTGGTGGAAAATTATCAGTACACTACTCGCTAATATAAATATAATTTATTGACAAATGTAAATGGTTGATTAGATCAGATTTAGCAATCACAACTCGTCAATAAATATCAGGCCTACAGTAGGGTAGTACATGTGTGCACAAAATTTGAATGTAAATCTTTAAAAACAGATAGAGGGAATTTATGGAAAAAAGCAAAATATCAAACTTTGTTCTTGAATAAAATACACACAAAATAGCATTTTGACCGTGCATGGGACCTTAGGGGTCATGTCCAATCGATCGAGACGGTTTCTTGATGAACGAGTAAAACGATAAATATCTCGTCTCGATGGGTCCCGGTTTATCTCTATCGATTGTTGTCCCGGTTTGCTCCCGATTTTCTCTCGAAGTAAAGGTCCATCTCAATCCCCCTCGAAATAAATCGACTTGCTTCGAGAACGGAATCAAGATGCCTTCAAACGAAGGTTTGAACCATTCGGAAGACGTATGCTTGCTCTATGTGTACTTCTCTGTGGCAGCGAGACTAAATCCCGGCAAGTATATATGCATTAAGCCATGGATAATGAAATACATTGAACATGATTCTTTCAACATTATTTTGTTATTCCTTCTAGAGATCTGTGGTCGCATACTTGCTCCGGCAGCGCAATTTTGATGTATGGAAAGGTTGAAAAAAACATCACCAATTTAATTACATAAGTTGGCCTCATTATTATTCAGTGTAAATTATTTCGAACCTGTTTGAATCACTTTATTAGATATATCCAGGAACTGCGAATTGTAACAAATTCTACAAGTCTGGAATAAAATTCCATATGTTCTTCTGAAAGTATATCAGAATGGGAGGTTTTGCTTGATATTACTTATTTGATAGAATCTTGACTTGAAAAATTATAGCACCACGTCTCTTCAAAGATTTTCCCGGTTTTCAGAAATACAGCAGCTTTGAAGACCATAGGAGCGGCTGATAATGCATTGGAAACCGGATAATATAAACATAAACGCGCGATCGAAGTGTTTGAGCAAGCTTTTTACACTGGCAACACGTGGTATTGTTGTAGTGAAATGTACATGAACGTTGATTTAAAGCCTGATTGCACTCTGAGTTGGGTGCTAATTACTTTCATTTCCCTCTGTCTCTTCGCTGTTGTTTCAAGACGACGGTTTTCACAGACCGACTGTGGTGTGAATTATCAACACCTCTTGTTCCGATCATCCTTATTTCCGTTAACCTCTGCCAGGCAAGCGTATATCAGAAATAAACTTTGTTGATATAATGTCCTTACTTGAATTATATTTCAAGACAGTAATTCTCAGTAAAATGGAATCTGCAATGAATAATACAAAATTATAAAACCAATTACACACCGACGTAAAAACACCGGTCAAGCACTTCATTTTTCGGTTGAAACGATCCATGTTTGTTTAAAACAATTTTGTGAAATAGTAATTATAGCATGCTTTTATATCATTATTATTCAGGTTATATATCCAGTTGATGTGTCATTTATTCCGCGATGGATATTAGTCAGATATACAATCAATGTGTGAGAAAATCATTCAATTTTCTATTTTTAATTTATATAGATAAATGAACCGTTTTCTCTCAACTGGATTCAGATCATGGATATATCGATTAAAGGTTATACAAAATGGTCTCAAAATCTGCTACTTTTTTGTGCTAAATTGTTGTAGAGGTGATTATATAGACTTGTTTTACATTTTTGTATGTTTTCAAACTGCCCAAGGTTGGAAATAGCAGCAGTAAAGTGCGACAATTTCATGCCCCTTTCAAAACGGCGAAAGCTGTGACCGCTTGACCTGTGACGTCACAACCTCATTACGATCTCGCTCAAATGCCTGTTGTGACATCCAAATGTCAGCGACGTCACGCTAGAACTCCCACAGTTGGGTGAATCTTTCGTAACAACGCCCGACGTCATAGACTATGACGTTTACGGCGCAATCGTAATCAGGTTGTGACGTCATGAACCAGAGGTCACAGCTCCAATACGTTTTCCCCCACATGTGTGCTATTCGTGTCCTAAAACCCACTTCGATGACATTATTCGAGAAAAAAATACTAATTTGTTGTTTGGAACACTACTGGGTATGTTTCAATGTAAAGTAGTAGAGTCATTCGGTATAACCTTTAAAGATTTAATAACATGAACTTCTATTTTAGGCTACGATATGCTAGTACGACGACCACCTCCCAAAATATGGTACCTGCACGACACTCTGATCACCTAAAAACTAAGAAACGATCAATTTAAGTACAACAAAACACGGACATGTACAAACCGGGACCCCCTTCGAGATTACCAATCAATTTTGTATCCATCTCGAAAACCGGGACGTTTCGATCGAGATAGAACCGGGAGCAAACCGGGAGACGTCGCCAGGGGTCCCGGTTCTGCCCTCCCGGTTTCAGCCGAGAAATTTCTCGATCCATCTTGAAGGCATCGAGAAAGTGCCTCGATTAATTGGACGTGACCCCTTAGATATCACAGATGAATATATTTTATCACGAAGTTTCCCCAGGTCAAACAATCACAACAACAATTATTGAATTTTCTGGCATTTTGACTAAGAAATCTTTTAAATTTGCATCTAGATTTGTTACATAATCATAACAACTAATAGCACAGAGTCACAGGTTATGACCCTAATTATATTTTATTGAGGCTGACTTTTAGTGTACCAACTGGAGTTTTAAGTAGCTGCCCTCTTATTACACCCTGACAAATTCAAATAAATGTACCACACATAAATACATGTATCCACCTTTAAAGGAGAAGAAAACATGTGACTAATGTATGTACATTGAATGAAAGATCTATCTCCCCCATATCCAAAACTGTAAGCAAAGATTTTTTTGCGATTTTTTACCGCCGATCTATTTATATCGAAACATCAAAAACTAGAGCCTGTGGACAGATTCATAAGTGCCACCATCACAAGGGCTTGCGTCTATTTTAACCAATCAGAAATGCCGAAAACATATTATGCACATCAGTGCTGTGTGACGTCCGCCGGGCTCATACTCACTTCCGCCCTGTACGTTAAAGTATGAGAAGCTTTCGGGACTGCAGGTTTATATTTTGTGTACTGTTATAATTTGATAGTGGTAGTGTGCCAATATTCCGCAAATACACGGGCATCATGCCACAGTGTGTGGCATTTGGCTGTTCTAACAGAACTGGGAATCCAAACCTTCCAAAGACCGAGACATGTCATCGGTTCCTAATGTTGAAACCAGATGTACTGAAACAGCTGTGAGTGCATAACGTTGGTCGGCAGGATTTTACTCCAAAAGCAAACTCAAGTCTGTGCTCGTTGCACTTCTTACCAGGCTGTTTCAAAGAAGATGTGTATGCAAAATATGGCATTGAATTCAAGAGCATGCAACAGACGTTGCTGAAAGATGATGCTGTGCCTACCGAGTTTGTACATCGTCAGACTCCCTAACCGAAACGACTGTCCACACTTGCCAGGCTGGAGAAGCGGGAGCAACAAGCACAGCTAAGCGAAGTATTGTATCAGAATAATCTCTGGATTATCTTTCGATCTACCAGTCGAAATAAAATAAAATAAAAAGTGAAATGAAGCTGTGTTTGATCGAGTATGTTGGTGTCGTGATTACCCAGTGTCCAGTTTTCAACATGCTGCTTTATATTTTCACCTTCCCCACAAGAGAGCGGCGAGGCCCGGGTGACATCACATGTATGCTTAGATGACCCGAGCCAAAATGGCGGCATGCTCGAGAGAAAATGATGCGCAGGTTGAATGCTGATTTAATTGAGTAGATTTATTTTACAAGATCCCATAATAAGGCAGCTGATCACTTCGACAATGGTTGACTTTTAGTTCACAGATACACCTTCGCACGGCACAATCCATAGCATTTAGGCACCCTCATGATTTCAACGAAAAAATGTTGAACATCACATTGAATCCTACTCACTCGCTCAATAGTACTGTGACATGTGACTTCTTTGGTGACCTCATTCAGCTTTTCTCTTGAAAATGAGTCATGAGTTTTTGGACAAATGGAATACCGTATGTTCTGTAGATTGATGATCCTGTCCACAGTTTCTCGACTTCACCCTATGTCTTCTCAACTGAGCCCCACCCGACCCCTGAACCCTAATATATTTGGGTGTTTACATCATGCTAGACTTATTGAACCCATCCACTACCCTCGGGAGCATGTCCCCACCCCCGGGGCTGCAAGCCCCACTCTCTATCTCCTAAATTAAGCCTTGCCCGACCCCAAACTCTCATCTATTCTCGGAGCTTACATGTACATCATACTTAGCTATACTTATTCAACCCACCCACTACCCTCGGGATGATGTCCCCACTCCTGGGGCACCGAGTCCCACTCTCCATCTCCTAAAGTAAGCCTCCTTGCCTGATCCCATACCCTCGTATATTCTGGGAGCTTACATCAGGCTACACTTATTCCTTGCATTGCCTGACCCCATACAGAACAGACAGCTTCATTTCTGATGTGCAAGCTTTAGATGTGCATGGTCAGACTTTTATTCACTTTCTGATTCAATTGTTCATCGATTTGTCCATTTTGTTCAATTCAACCCTTGTTCATTCCTGGATGTCTCAACACTCTTCCCATAACCGTGGTAACAGTAAACAACTGTCACTAACGGGCAGAATTATTTGGCAGTCAAAACAATCTGAAAATTATTCAGGTGACTGTTGGTCTACTTGTCACAGCTAATATAGGAGTCAAGGCGAGGTCTGATGACCAGTATTCTGGCTATCAAGTTCGCTGATTAATTTCACTAAGCTGTACCTAAATATCCTGTAATTTTATAGCTTTTATTTGCAGTAGTGAAATCAAATATTCACTCCCCAAATTTTAAGAGATTTGCCCAAACCATCAAGTCCTACATGATCTTCACAGTAGGATACATGTATGATAGAGGTTATGTTTCTCCATTCAGTTTTATATTTTAACACTACAGGGCTGGTGGTCGTTGGGGAAGGGGGGTCTGTGGAGTTTCAAAGATGGTCCATCCATCTGGTTGATTCGGCATGCCATGCCCATCTCACATAGGCAAGGTGTAGAGTAGGTTACATGTGCTTTAGAACTCAGTTTGCCCGGGCTGATCAGTTCAATCCCAGTAAAGATAATGATTGAAGTGTGCATTCAAATTAGCTTTCTTGGGAGGAAAGATTCAACCCTAGAATTAGCGATGGCCAGGCAAATGGCAGTACCATGTAGTTTTATAAATGCAACAACGTAACACTGAAAATATTTTACAATTGTCATTTTGCAAAAGTCTGTAACAATACTGCATGTGCTTGAAAAGTATTGGAAGCTGTTATCACACTAAAGGGAGACAACTCTAGCAGGCATAGTGGTTTTGTGGGCTGTGGTGGTATGGGCGCCTGACATTTCTGGGCTATACAATTTTAAAAATAATGACTAAATTGGCAAATGATGATATTTAATATCATTTCTCTTCACTTTTGTATATTTTTCTCACAAAAAAACCCTGAATATTCTTACTTCAATATACATAAGTTAAGTTCTCTTCTCTCCTATTCCTGTATCAATTGAGTAAATAAAGTTGACCATACAATCTCTGCCTCAATTTTAATTGTAACTGCCAGCATACATGTACGGCAATTAAAATCTGAAACATATTTTTTAAGTTAACCATTGAACCAGATTTCAGGGTGTCTAGTGATAATGCAGATGTGAAGGATAATTTAATTTGCTGTTTTCAATATAGGTATGTATGTCTGTGCATGTAACCTTGGTTTGCCACCATGTATACTTTTAAAAACACCGCTATTGCATTGGAACATTGGTTAGCCGTTAGGACAGGGGAATAACATCTAGACCGGTACCCATCTATAGGTATCCAAGATGAAAAATAATATAATTCAATGATAATTGAATCTGGACAGGTGCACCACTGTAGACTTAGCTGATTGGATTGTCTGCTGACCAATTGTAGTTAGTGTACTAAACTCTCTTCTATACTGTAGGTTCAAAGTATGATGCAATCCTGAGCAACTGAATTCTTTCCAGTCCTATTTGAGTGTGACATGCCGATAGTTCGACTAGAGCTACATTTGCTGAAGGGTTTCATCCGGACGATTAGTAATTTACAGACCAGAGAGAACACTAATTACCAATACTACCATAACAGCAAGAAGTTATTTTCATCCACCCACAGTACAATGGATTCGACAAAGAAGGTTGATTCAGGTAATCTGTAAAGGTTTGGGTATAATGTAAGAATGTAAGTCATTGATTATATGTATGTAGAGCCTACTACTACTAGTCTGTACATCTGTAATATTGTTGATTACGAGTTTTCTATTTCAATCTACTTATGCATTCCAAATTTTTGCTTACATGGACAGCAAATTTGAAATACTTAAGCTACATGTACGTATATTGAGGATTCAAACAATTTCGTTTTTTGACTACAGTGAAACTTTTCTTGAAACTATGGAAATTATACTGTTGCACATTCTCTGGCTACAATAGCCCTCTAACACTGACAGAAAAAACTGACACTGACTGGATAAATATCTCCTAGAAAAAAAATGGGTCGTAAAAGTATCAAATTCCTACGAAGTAGGCTCTCATTTGCAAATTGTCCGGTAATGAATCAGTCAGTGAGTCGGTCAGTTCATCTGAATCCTTTCTTCGGCAAAATAAGGAGAACCATTGACATTAGAACCTTGATTTTTGGCATGAAGGTGCATTAGGGGACTTACCAGCAAGTTCTGAGCGGACCTACTTTGACTGGGGGGGGTGGGAATTTCCAAGAGTTCAGTTCGCGTTGGAGTCCTAATGCCTATTAGTCACACTGCTCATGTTGATTATCTGATCACTTCGTAATATGCCTGCCACAAGCGGACATATTATGTCATGGCGATTATCTCCCATACATGTATATGTCTGTCTGTCCATTCATGTCTGGTCTATTTCTGTGACAGTTTATATCTGGTCACAATTTTTCATCTTCGCATACCCATGTCGAACAGCACATGTGTTGCTTTGGCTGAACAGAACACATTTTCTGTGACTGGATACATTAGGGGAGATCACATACCAAAATCGAGAAGGTCAAATATAGTGGCCCAAAAATCAGGAAATCATTAAACTGTGATTTTTGGTGAGTGGATACATTAGGGGGAGTAGGCCTACTAATATAGAGGTCAAAAGGTCAAAGTCACTCAGCTTAAATATCAGAAAATCTTGATTCGATGTTATTACCCCTTAGTCATGGCTGTGGAAAACTCTGGATTTTGGCCGTGAATAGTGTCCAAACTTTGGATATACCTATCAAGAGGTTAGAATCATTGCGTTCACCAACAAGGTCATGCTGAATTCTGGGAAAGCTAATTGTTGTGCTCCAAGGTTTTTAACTGGTTATGTAGACTAGTGTGGGTGTACATTATATGTAGTGTGGGTGTACATTATATGTAGTGTGGTCGTACATATATATTGTAGCCAAATTAGGCCCTTGTTTATATTGTTGTTTATTACCCCATTCTGATATAAGAGATCATTAATGGATAAAACAATTAATACATTTTTATACGCCTGTCAACTGACGGGACGTATTATTATGGTATGGCATCGTCCGTCCGTAAACTTTTTCTCGTCAACGCAACTCGTCCCAGAGTTTTCAATGGATTCTTTTGATATTTGGTGCACGTGATCGGTACCATGTGTAGATGTGCACGAACTTTTTTCGGCCCGATTTGACGTTTTGTTGAGTTACTCCCCTTGATTTTGGTCTGAAATCCTTGTTAATTTGCAGGGAAAGGGAAGAGAACTCAGCCACCATGGAAGCCTCCAGTAAATTCAAGAGCATGTCAACTAAAACTTTACAACAGTCTCACTAGGCAGAAGGTAGGTCTTCTTCATATATTTCTCCTTTCTAACACTGTATTAATTCTTTTTGTCTCATATACTGAGAGAACAGGTTTTTCGGCATTACATCATAGACAATTTTTCTCCGAGCAGTGAAATTTTGCAGGTCATCTGTTCATGATTTGTGCATTTTTATCCTGAATTTATATGAAAATCCAACCAAAACTTGGGTCAAATTCAAACAAATTTCACCCTGACTCAATTTTGCATACTGAATTAGGACTTCATAAAGGCAAGTCCCTATGATCCAACATTGCAAGCCCGAGGTCAATGTGATTTGAAACTAACATGTGAGATACTGGTATTCGAGATTTTCTTTTATTCTGAATAGATTTCCTCGAATTTTTTTAAATAAAAATGCGCAAATCACATAGCGATACTATCATGCAGAATTTCACTGCTTTGAGAAAAGATGTTTCTGATATGTGAGATAGACAGTAACAGACTACACACACACACACACATACAACTGTCCCGGGAAGAGAACAACCTACACGGAAGCTGCCATGAACACGATGGGGGAATTGCAGGAAGAACTCATAAGAATCTGATCAAACAGAAGGTAGGTCTCTGTGGTCACATTTGTTCACTCAAACATTACAAACGAACCATACACCTCTTTGTTCTTCTCTTTGATGAACTGTTGTAATTTTGCCCAATGTGTTTATTTTCAGTCAAAATAATACCATTAGGTCCTCATGAAGAATGGTATAATGGTAGAAATGGTATAATTACTGAAGATTGCGATCTCATGTTATACCCAAGAGGCACCACATTTTCCTTGTAGGAAGAAACCTGAATAATTGTGTCTGCCCATTGATTTATGTAGAGTAACTATGCTGGTCTATCGACCAGTATTCTTATATTTTTCCAGGTAACAAAATAAAAAGGGCAGTTTTAAAAGCTTCTGCAAGCTGTATAACTGCATTGGATTTTCAACTTTTTTTTTGCAATGTGTATGATTAGCATTCCCAGTATCCATGTAATTCCTTGAAAAAAAGTAATAACATAAATTTGATTCCCTAGAAGGCAATAGTAGTCCAGATGTTCAGTCACTTGTTTGCTATTTTCTGATGACCAGGTCGAACTGTTCAAGATTATCAGTAGGCAGTTAAGTGTAGAACGCTGTGGAAAATGAGAAAGTCTGAAGTGGATTATGCCCCCTTTACTTGTCAGACGGACTGACTGTTCCAGATTCATTCGAAATAGTATAGAAACAACATCGATGCATGTACATGTTAGACTAAATGTTATAGCGTTGTTCGATCATATCAATTTGTCGTTTTTGTGATAAATTGTTAAAGATTGGGGAGGTTTATAGAGGTAATGAATGTGATATTATAGTTCCATTTTTCTTGCTACTTAGACTAACCAAACAATGCCACCCCCTTTGATTGACAGATCCTCATTGTTGACATTACATGTAATAAATTTACCAACCAGTTGCATATTTTGTTACATGTTTCATATGGTCTAGTCACATGAATGACAGTTCCTCAAATGCGAACCTCCAAATAGGGTTAATCATATTTATGGTATTATATGCTGTGGAGAGTTCAAGTTTCATTATGCAATATATATTAATTGTGACCGTTGAAGTTATCAGTATTTTGTTTTATCAATAGCGACCATTGTCACTTGAACCCTATGATGGTAATAAGGCTTCCATACATAGACCAGAAACTTGATGATGTTTTATCTCTCTTCAATCCCATGATGCAATGTACATCCGTTACAGTTAGATGGCAGGTGGGGATCATAATAATACAATTAGATTACCCTGCCACCTCCATCATGTAATGTGACATCAATTTGATTTCCAACACAAGATCAGGCATTCATACACGTCGGTTTTTGCCACCGGTATTCGGTGGCAAAATTCACTAGGAAACTCAATTCGGACTGTAAAAAAACTGAAGTGTATGCGTTTAACACAGTAAATATTCAATTTCTCAGCTATAAACTCAATTCCGGTGAATGCTAAAACTCGTAATTCGACCAACAACTCCGTTTAAAAATATTTTTGGACGTATGCTCGCAGCCGACTCGATAAAATGGGGAATTCAAAGTTGAAACAGCTTCGGCAATTTCCACCCTCCGCTTCGGATCTTCGCCAGCCCAGCGAACGTATTCCCAAAAGAAAATATAGTAGAACTCTTACGGAAACATCCATATATGGCAGAAGCTCATTATCATATGTCTCAGGGTCTCGGAAACCTCCTTTTATGGGAAAGCTCATTACCATATCACTGCCGTGGATAGTGGAGCTTCCCGAGTGACGTCAATTGATGTCTGTGGGCATGCGCGATCAGTCACTTCCTTAGCAATCGTTCAAAAGGAAATGGCGGCTGTTTCATCGTTCATCGCTTCAACTGTTTTAAAGAAACAATAAATCATGCCTATGCACAATTTTTGTATCGTTTGAATGCGCCAAGTTGTCAAGGAAATAGTAGAAATGACTCGTGGCTGTAGAAACCGAATAAAACTACAGTTTTTACGCTCCACAGTACCACTTTGATGGTGTACAGCCAACCATTTGGCTAGCTAATGTTTATGGCCCATTTTCTCTAAAATCAGTTTTCCGGCCGATATCATTCATTTAGGAATAATCGTTTGCCACTTCTTATACGCCCGCCAAAAGGCGGACGTATTATGTGATGGCGGTTTCCGTCCGTCTGTCCGTCTGTCTGTCCGTCCCCCGTGTCCGGTCTATATCTGGGACAGTTTTCTATCTACAGTTCTAATTTTTGGTGACTGGATACCCTATGGGGAGACGATGTGTCGCGTACCAAAATGAAGGTCAAGGTCAGAGGTCAAAGGTCACTGGCCTAAAAAACAGGAAATCACTGAAGTGTTCGTGTCCGGTCTATATCTGTGATCGTTTTCTATCCACAGTTGCAATTTTTTGTGAGTGGATACGCTAGGCGGAGACGATGTGTCGCGTACCAAAATGAGGTCGAGGTCAGAGGTCAAAGGTCACTGTTGCCTAAAATCAGGAAATCACTGATCATTGACAGTTTTCTATCTACAGTTCTAATTTTTGGTGAGTGGATGCCCTAGGGGGGAACGATGTGTTGCATACCAAATGTAGGTCGAGGTCGGAGGTCAAAGGTCAGTGTGACCGAAAAATCAGGAAATCATTAGAAATTTCTAATTTTTTGTGAGTGGATTCAATAGGGGGAAATGAAGTGTCCCATACCAAAATATAGGTCAAGGTCGAAGGTCAAAGGTCACTGTGACCCAAAAATTAGGAAATTATTAAAAATAACATTTCTTTGTGTCAGTAGATACATTAGGGGACACGATGTGTCACATATCAAAATGTAGGTCAAGGTCAAAGGTCAAGGTCACTGTGACCTAAAATCATGAAATTATTGAAAATCATGATTTCTTGAGTCCATTGAGAAAATACGGGTAGCCATTTTGTCATGTACCAAAATTTAGATCCAGGTCAATAGTCAAGATCACTGTTACACCAGAATCAAGGTCAAAGGTCAGTGTGACTTAAAAGTCAGGAAATCATTAAAAACTACTAATTTTTGGTGAGTGGATTCAATAGGGGGAAATGAAGTTCGCATACCGAAATGAAATTACGGGGTTTGTCATGTACCAAAATTTAGATCAAGGTCACTGCGACTCCAGAATCGAGAAATCTTTGAAAAGTACTTTTTGTTATGTCTAGATACATTAGGGTGACATGATGTGCCACGTACGAAAATGTAGGTCAAGGCCGAATGTCAAGGTCACTGTGACCCCCAAAATCATGAAATTCATAAAAATCATGATTTTGTTTTGTGTCCATTGATATATTGACGGGAAAATAATGTGTCGTGTACCAAAATTTAGGTCACGGTCAAAGGTCAAGGTCACTGTGACTCCAAAATCAGATATCATTAAGTCACATTTTTTCATATGCCTATCGAAGATGAGGTCATGTAATGCAATGTTGCGTTCTGTCCATCCATCCATTAACATTTGTTGTCCATACGATATCTCTAGTTTCATGGTATGGAATGGTATCAAATACCTTACTCGCATGGCGAAGAGGAGCCATACATCAATTTGTCAAAGGTCATTGTCACAGTCCCCCAAAACTGAATCATGTTTAGCTGATTATATGTGTTAGATTGGAATATTCAGAGTTCTCTCCCCAACATGTATATGGCATTTGTCCTGTGGAGTCTCCTGTGTTTGAAACAGCTACATTTAGTTAAACTGTTGTGAAATAAAAACCATACTTTTACTAATTTAACGGGGAGAGGGGTCCTTTATGAACTTCATACCTGTTTATCAACTCAAGAATGTGGTTTACTTAATCCCTTTCTTCTTCCTTCATGAAAAATTCTCTCGTCTGAAAGAAATGCATTTGCAGGAAAACTACTATTTTCTTGTGTTTGACTATTGTCGATTTCAGTGTGGGATATGTGAGCTCTCGGTCCTTGCTCCAAGAGTTTAAGCTCATTTTAGTTTATCATTCAATTGTAGATGTGATATATGTTACATTCTCAGAAGCACAAAATTGTAGACCTTTCTCTGGATTGCTAGCTACCAATTGGAATCAAGGCTATTAAACAACCTTGAAATTTGGACCAATATAATTCCAGATATACGGGCGTATATTGAAGCCCCTTGGGCTCTTGTTATTTATGGATCTTCAAGAAAAATTCAGGGAATATTCCTACGATATGAACACACATTATTGAATGGTTTTCAGTGGGAAATTATGTTATGTGACTGTTACCTGGGAACTTTTTGCAGCAATTTCTTTCAGTGAAAATTATTACCAACTTTGTAGTTGTGTAAATCAATATCACAATCATACCATATTAAAATGTTCTAATAATGTGCATACACACTCATTAATGTAAAATATAAATATTGCTGCAATAAAAATCAAAAGACCGGTCAATCGATTTTTCCTCTAATGTTCATTGAAAATGTCCTAGGTGGCGGTGCTGGTGTGGTTCTGGTCACGTGACCATCCTGAAAATTTGCATACAATCATATTTTATCCATCTCTGCACCTGTACAAACTTTCATGGTCCTAGGTTTAGCAGAACTGGAGATCCAGCATATGCACCCAAGTCAACCCTTGTCTCCCCTTAACGGTGTTATTTTTTCTTTGTAGATTTAGGCAGCGTGTTGTAGAAACGAAAGAAACTTTTTCTAAATTTTTATGACGAAAGTATGAAACTAAACGGAACAAGGTGCCGTTTCAATGATTATGTCAAATTTGATGTTATATTACTTTATTCTAAGCTTTAAACTCTTTCTCAGAACCATTACATATGACGGCGGCAAAAACACAAAAAACTCAATAGCAATCAGGACGCCGGTGGCACAAACTGATAAAAACTCTATTGAGGTAAAAAAAATACTGAAATTTCAGTATCCGGTGTCAAAATTTTGAACTTCTATGAATCCCTGAAGATCCCTACACCGACAGAGCTAGAAGAGCAAGCCCTGTACACCTTAATTTGGTGTTTCGGGTTACATAGAGGACATCAGGCCTGTGCTGATTATTAAATCAAAGTCATGTTACTTTATAGGCGATGTTAGATTTCATGATAACTGATCACTTGCCAAGTAGATGAATGGAGGCACAATTCATCATGATTATGTGATTAGAAGGAGGATAAAGGTCTGTTGGCAGATTTCATTGTAAAACCCGACTCGAACACCGATATATTTGGGTGTGTATTAAAATGATTTCAATGCGAACAGAACGTTAAACTTCATATTAACATTAGATATATCAATACTGGATAGTTTTGAATGGATTGAAAATCAGAAGCTAAAATAAAGGGAGATAATCCTTTGTACATCCATCTGCAAGGATATACAGTAGTTCTCCCCCATGTGTCAATTATATGTAAGTTTGCAGATGCAAGACATTTAGTTTGTAAAAAGTTTTCACAATTACATAGTTGCTTCATCTAAATTATTCTGCTTCAGTGAACATCATTTTGCTACACAATTTCCTAGGACAGTTATTTATTTATTTATACTCTTAAAGATGTAATCAGCCTCAAAATGGACGGATTTTGTAAACACTCCCCTGTGTGTTTTTTCAGCAGGGGAGATTACCAAAGCAATATATGTATTATATTTGATGCTGATGGGATCGTCATATACAACGAATGCAGAAATATCTTGCCAGAGAAATTTGTAACTCTGCCCGCTTCGACGGCTTTTCTGTCTCGCCATTGAGTGTGTGTTGTACGCAGAGAAAAAATGACGTCACTGCGTGACGAATGAGTGACGTAGCCACGCTCACGAATTTGAATGCTGCACAGCTGCAGTCATGGGATAACGCCATGGCTCGTGCTTACGGTTCGGTAATGTCGCACAGCATACGTTGGTAGAATGCACCATACGTGTATACGCTTGTTGACACGGCCGTGGAAAAATAAACGGCATGCCATGCTGTTTATTTTTAAAGATTAATTCCTTCTATTTTCTCGTGAATGGTAGGAACAAGTTTAGTTTTTTGTGGTCAAATGTGTTTCATTTTGTACCTGTTGTAACATATGTCACTTTCGCTGAGTTTGAGAGACATTGATTTCAGCCCACATTTGAGGCTGATTACATCTTTAACTGAAGTGATAATATGAATATCTCCGGTGAAAAACTTCCATCCAGAATTTGTCCCCACAATTGGAGATATTACTGACCTTGACAGATAGATAAGATATTTTATTTAAAGTCAGTTTGATACAGGTAAACCAATAAACATTGGCTTGCAAGGAGGTATTGTCAGTGACTATAGCCTCTCGGTGACCACTTCAGCAATCACTTTGCCTCAGGTTTTACTTCTTGGCCAAAATTTGCCTTGGGGTATTGTCATCATCATGTACGTCTGTACGTCTGTTCAAATTCATTTTTTCATTACCACTATTGAAAAAGTAGGTACGTCCATCAAAAATGACTACCTAATATTAAACATATGTGATCACGGAACAGAAGCCTATTGAAATCAGTGAGATTAGCCAGATTTTTCGGGTCACCGGGTCAAACTTGTCAACAATTGGTTTGCGCCACCATGGTTCATGTTTCACTTGTGATCAGCAATATGATCACCAGTAAACTAAATCTAATTTCTATTTATTTGGGGGCTCATTTTCAAGTAAAATCATCTCTCTGGCCAAGATGTCAAAGACGAGTGTATTTCAGGGTATATGCAACTGCTTTAATGGACTTTTCTCGATATAATTATATTGTCCCCCGCCAGACATCTTTCATTTTTGGTACATTGCTATCTTATGAGGACCTTTAGGCCAAGTTCACTCAGGACTGACCTTGACTTATTTCCAAAGGTCATAGAGGTCAATATTTGAATAGCACTCAATTTCTTGTGACCACAATTTGTAAGGATCAAATTGAGCTATCAGCTTGATCTTTGGTACAAGGCTGTCTTATGAGGGCCTCGGGTCAAGTTCAATGAAGACTGACAGACCGTGACCTATTTCAAAGGTCTCAAAGGTCGCATGAATAGATTGCAATATCTCACTAGAGAGATAAAGTTAGGTTTGCCTCGACATTTAGTGATTGCTGAGACTGCAGAACATATAATTATAGCCATTTAGTCAAAAATAAGTAATTTCTCTCACAGCCAGAATTACACTTTTTATGGATATATGACACAGCTTTTAATTGGGGAAAGTCATTGCGTTAGCAATAGAATAATTGAGAAAAGTTTGTGTCACTGGTGTATTGCCCAGGGGATTGCTGATTACCACAGGCCCGCAAAACAAGAGTTTTGGGGGGTGTGGGCGGTGGTATTAGGGTGAAGTGTCGAAATAAAGGTGAGAAACAGACTTTGGGTGAATCGAGAAATAAACGGTTTACCGCCAAACAAAATACATCAGCATATTCTACAAGTATATTCCCGTCGTCAAATTAGTAAATTTGTGAAATTTTTTACCTTTGCCGGGCGATTCAAAATCCAACGTTAGTGTCCATTCATCTAGGAACAGTTAGATTATGGCGGGCTTCGTTCTCGATTCTGATTGGTCAGTCGAGACAGCTGTTCAGTGCGTGACCTCTTTTGCTGGAGGCGTGTCTCGACTGACCAATCAGAATTGAGAACGAAGCCCGCCATAATCTAACTGTTCCTAGATGGATGGACACTAACGTTGGATTTTGAATCGACCGGCAAAGGTAAAAAATTGCACAAATTTACTAATTTGATGACAGGAATATATAAAGTGATACTTGTAGAATATGCTGATGTATTTTGTTTGGCGGTAAACCGTTTATTTCTCGATTCACCCAAAGTCCGTTTCTCACCTTTATGTTGATTTATATAAAGCATGGGGTTATATATAGAGACCCCATATTTCGACACTTCACCCTAATACCACCGCCCACACCCCCCAAAAAGTCTTGTTTTGCAGGCCTGTGCTGATTACTGAATCTAATTGAGGGTGATTACTAGACAGTAATTCAGTATTCAGCCCAGATTGGGAACTACATGTATATATTTGTACATGTACACAACACTGTACTGGAACCATTTGCTGAAGAATTAGGAAAGAAAACACCAAGGCATAGTCTATGACAAAATAATTTTTATTGCATTATTTACAGCAAGCATTATGAAAAAAGCCATTAAGAGCCATTCAGAAACAATAGCAGGTAGATGAATTTAATTATACATATACATAGTGTACTGAGTCTCAATACACCCAGATAAAGAAATAATTTGTGTGCAGTATACAGTTTTTACTTATCAACTTGCAGTTCATAGTTACTCTGTAATGTACACTTTAACCATACCCAACCATGTGCATATAATTTAATTGTTTAAAATTCCTTAAGAACTTTTGATTTATATACATTTCATCATTTCTTTTATAATTAGCCATCAAACCTTGAAAATAATTGTAATTCAATTACTTGATTACCCGATAAAATGTTCCTCTAATTGTATTAAGGTAACACAAACCTGGTACTATAGTACCACAATACTCTGGCACTGTACAATCCAGTGTCCCTAGTAATACCCAATAACCCCACATTCCACATCAATAACGTAAATACTTTTTGCCCCTCCGCAATGTGTTTGTGAAGATTATTAACAGTAGGATTTGATGCATTAAAAATTTGATATATTCATTCATGTCCTTGGGAACCAGTATCTTCTGGTTTTTGTCAATATAGCATATTATTTACCAGCTTTCCCATAATGCATCAAATCAGTAGCCCTCCGTGTCATCTGACTCAGAGTTCTGGTGGAACCGGAGACATGTGATAATTTTTTGTGTCTTATAGTGATATTGATATAGCATTGTGTGCGTGCATGGATAAACTAAACCAAGGGTCATCTACGTGAAGGCACATTTTGTGAAGAACAGAGCTGTTGACGCCAGCCTGTGCCTATGGTGAGTCCGCGTAATACACAATGGGAGGTAACTCTTGATGAAAAAGCTGCTATGGAGCACTATTTGCTAGGATACTGGCCAGCTGTGCAATGCAGCCAGCCGAGGGATAAATTCACATATTTACAGAATACAGTTTTCGGTTGCCAGCACAGTGCTGATGTACCGGTACAGTTATACACACACCTTGATATCTCTAGACCCAGTCGCGGAGTCCTCAATGAAGGGCGACCCAGGCTAACAATATACAGTGTGTCATATACATGATGATCAGTAGTACATGCAGTAAGTCTGGTATAAGTGCATAGTTTTGGAGTGTCCCTAGTCTGTGGGTAATGGGCCTGTCAGAGTTACGACTGCTTGCCCTAGCACATATTCTCTGTTTAAGTCCACGCTCAGCACATCACCATTTAGAGCATCGCGTGCTCCCACACATATAACACGGTGCCACAAATACTTGGCCTTAGCCAAAACAGGCAGTCGGAAATTACCCAAAATTGCTTCTGTCAAGAAACAGCTAGCGTTACTTATAGTACTGTATAGGCACCCATCATGTAATGTTATGATCATGAACAAAAAAACGAAATGTATACAAAAATACGGAGAAGACAAAAATTGCACCAAAAATCTACATAATCAGCCATGCTCATCGGGACTGGTGTAGATTGTTTTCGACGTTTTATTGATCGCTGGATGGCCACGCTATGAGGTGGGGCTGACAAGCTGACATGGCTCCATGAGTCCGTAACACCTTAATTGGCGTTCCCACTAGTGGCAGTGTCTACTTGCTTCCTTGTGTCAAGTCACTATAAGTAATTTGACTGCCAATCATGAGTGCTGATGTTTCATGTGGTGTGTTTGGCACGGAATTGTGAGTGACATCAGGAATGGAGCTGTAACTCCCCTTAATCTCGTCTCTCACGTCAGCCTTCATTATGATATATATGCCCCAGTCTTGTTTATGTGCTAATTATCTCTTTCAATAGAGGTTTATTCGAGATTATTAAATGTACTGCTAGGTCATCCATAAAGACCGCAGTTTATTACTGGTTTTATCTGCGTCAGTTAAACTCTTTGGGTCCTGCCTTTGCGCCACTGTAACAACAACTCAAACCTGGTTAAGTCGATTTCGTGAGATATGATGTATTAAGGAATGTCATTCAGGGATTGTATTAGATGAAAAGCCAGCAGGAATACAATATGTGGCTGCTGGATGAGCCAGCCTGTTCCTTGAATAGAAAATAGATTCCCACTGTCAGAATGATATCTTTATATCTTCCGAAGCAACGAGTATGGATTCCGGGGTTTTTTCCACATCCATGGCGGGAGGGATAAGTTTCCAAGCCTGGTATTTCTGGTTAAGATTTGCTGAATGGAATATGTCAGCAAAAATGATGGATGACCTTGATTCAAAATATCGAGAAAATTGATGCCAGGTTTCCACCTACACGTGATACATGCAGCATGGGGCCAGCATTATCAACAGCTATTTGTTTTAGGAATCTCTTTTCACCTCTTGCCTGGAATTTTTTGTTCTATTTTATTTCACACATTGATTTGTGATAGCTGATCTTACACAGCATTCAGAAGATGAATGTACATTTGTTTGTAGTTGTCGTCGTATAATATATTGGAATTCTGGTTGCCTATACAATGTAGTCTAGTTTATCAGTGGCTTGCACATGTATCAATATGACTGTCTGATATAGCACAACTCGAAACAGTCTACTATCCCTCAAACATCCTGACAGGAAACAGACTGACTTAATTTTCTGTGTTGCCATGACAACAATAAGTTGATGAGCTTTGCACATTTACCATTATTGATTTGATCACATGGTTTAGATTTTAGTTTTGTGTTATCTGTTTATCCCCTCCAGCAGTTGGGCCGGGGAGTATCGAACTTAGTTAGGATTTAATTCCCTTTAAGCAGCTGATGACTTGTTCCACAGCATGCATTGTTTTCCGTCGCCTGCTGCTGGTGTGTGTGTACGTGCAGTTCTGTGCTGTCACACATCGATGGCTTGGCGCCTGTCATCTCCCTGATACCCTCAACACAGACGAGTCGTCGTTAAGATTTAATGAATGTATTATGGGGGTTACTGCAAGGGGAAGCAATAAACAGTTCGAAGATACAGTTTTACAGTCTATTCAATAATTAATTCGTTCTCGGCTCGATTTGGGTGGGAAAATCAGTCGAGTGTGCAGAGTAAATATGGAAACTGTTCACATGTGTGTCTGCCATAGAAATGTAGGTCATGGCAGAGATCCCCACCAAATCAATATCACAAGGTTAGGATGATATCAAATATTTCACATTCTCCCCTATTGATTGTCAAAGATATCTGTGAATGACAGCACACTACTCTACATCTATACAGTCCATAGATTCACTATATCTGCAAATCCTCCCTCCTCTCTAGCTTGAGGCAGGCAATATAGGTTCGCTTCAGTCTATATGTGCCAACATTTGCAGGGTTTTTTTTTGTGTTTGTTTTCAGTGTACAGCATTTCTATGATGGCATATTCCAGTCAATAATACTGGTACCACACTTTACCATGGCAATGCAGTTTCTGTCCCAGATCACAAACCCCATTAATGTTCTCTTCACCCATTAGATATATGAAAAATCACTGAAGCCAAAATCTTTTGAGTATATGTGTGGCATGGTACAGTTGTTAAATATATGCCCTTCTTATACAACGGTGTATTCAGCCACTTCCAGGATGGAATTAATTTCCCAGTTGGTCAGGAACGATGGTATGTCATTATCTATATTGAGAGCATGGGGGAAATCTGGTGATTTTCATATGGTATTTAGTCCACTGTGTATAGGTCCGCCATGAAAGGCTGCAGCCACTTTGCTGATGCACTGGGATACTTAATCCCTGTGTGGCAAGGATTACCTTGATATTAATAGACTCGTGTGGAATCCTTCGATATGGCACCTACTGTCAGCTCACACCTGTTCCTGTATACAGACAGTTTATGGAATTTCCAATCCATCTCAATAAATCAGAATTTCATGTCAGATCATAGAGGGATTTCTCTGCTAATCAGGCAGAGAAAACAAAGCCGCATGGAATTTCTCACATCTCCAGAGCCGTTTAAGAACGATACAGCATGTTTTAGGTTATTTCAGCGACAGGCTTTTTTTTTACTGATGACCGAAGGAGGACTCGTACATCTTGACACACACGCAGTAGCACATATGTAGCAGGTTTTTACACACACGAATTATCATAAGACCAACATCAGCAAAGTCAACAATATCACACAAAGGCTAGGGGCTAGACAGTCTGAGAGAGAGGCTGTGTCCTGATTCATAACAGCAATGTCCACTGTAGCCTTCGTTCTCGGCGCTGTCGTTGTTGTTGTTGCAGGGTTCATAACGTTCACGTTGGCCTGCGTCCGTCTGGTGGCCACAGTCTTTGACGTAGTTTTTGTCACAGGCACATTGGCCGCTGTACATAACATGGTGTTTGGATCTCTTAGCCAGATATGTATTCCGCTCACTCGGAAGTTGTCGTTGTGCATACAGCTCGGTAATGGGGACGATCCAAATATAAACTGTCAGAGTTAGAAATAAAAAGTAACAGTTAATCAAAGAGGTAATGGCATCTTCTTAAAAATATTCAGCAAATAAACTTTTTATAAAAGAGGATATTTAATCAATTATTAGTTGTTGGCATTATCTATGGCAAAAGGTTCTACAAGACATCCATTTATCATGGGTATAGCACTCGTCTGGCAGTTTCTGAAAAGCAAGACAGCACCTGCACTGATGGACCTAAATGGCTGAGATGACATTGCACAACTTGCATCAGCATTGTGGATGTGATGCTTTGCGATGTCATGCATTGTTTAAGAACTCTGATCCAACTGACAGCTTCGAATGTGACAGCTGGGCATGTTATATCCGACATATTTTGTTCACTACACCTGTCAGATTAACTTACACATATCGGTCCTGATACAACATAGGAGACTTCTGGACTTCAAACACCGTGTATTTCATATATCATGACGAGTTAAAACCTAAAAATTAAATTCAAAGCTACTAACAACTTAAGGGTACTAACAACTTAAGGGTCTTAAGGGTACTAACAACTTAAGGGTAGAAGCTACGTCACTTAGCATTGGAATGCACAAGTTCCGCGTCATATACTGACACATACATTGTAGATTATTATAACAACTAGATTATTACAACAAACTAGTCCACGAGGTATATACTGCTTAAAAAATAACACAATAATAGGTACTGTACTGGTATACGGGTATCATCCAAAAACTTAATGACGATTTTTTTCAATCGACATTGCCTGAATCATTCGCTTTAACTTAAATGTAATTTCTGGTTTGTGTGCATTAATTCTGTGGATGCCTATAAATTTAGCCACATATAGCTGTATACGGCTGACGAGATAACTGAATTTATATCACGATATAAACCCAGCATCCCTACAAATATTGGCTCTCCATCATTTATCATTGGCTATATAATATTGCGTACACTATAAATCATTTTGTCGCTGATTTATGTTGTCTGGCACATTTATCACAGTGTATTGGGTGTAATTTAGTCAAGCCTCATTGTGAAAATTTATCTTCTCTCAGTCGATTTTTCCTATTATCAGAAATGGATCAGCCGACATGTTTGATAGATGCTAACTGTTACGTATAACATTTTTGTTCAGTCTGATCTATTTACTGCAGCCATAACATTATTCCATAATCTCAAAGAGTTCATGGCCCTTCTGAATGTGACATACCTATAAACTATATATATATTTAACTTTCACGTGAATGAATTTGTATACCATCGAATGTAGAGACCACCTTCAGACTGTAAATATATATGGTATTAATTGCCTACTTTATTGAATTATGGCACATGACATATTTCATGTTACATAACCGTGATTTGTAGATAAACGTAATGCGTAGCATAGTAAAATGCTATTTAAAGTGTAACTGTGGTACTTTTGCAAGTTTACTGCATATTCAAGATAACCTTCCAAATTATAGGATTTATACCCTGTTTCTTGTTTTACGACTTTAATTTTAACAAATTCAATGTTATTAATGTTATTGTAGAGCACAGCGCCACAAGTATGTTGGAACTTGTGACGTTATTATGCAACTTTTAATCACGTCACAATGCAACATTGTTGCAAGTCTGTGTCTTTGCAATGCCGCGACATCCCGCAGACTGTGCAGGATGCTCTAACTATGACGTTGTCAATGTCATCTCTGACGTCAAATCTTCCACTGTAGGGAGCTGCTTTTGAATCCTCTGAGACAGACTTCGAGTGGAATGTTGTTGAAAACTTTATTGCGTTTTATTATTCACATCATTCTCAAATATGATGTACACTTACACAAGTACCCCAGTTACACTTTAGGTCACACTCAAGTGTTTGGTATGTTTATTGAGTTTCTTTATCTCGGAGTTTAATGCGATGTGACTTCACTTACGGGATAAAATGTAGGTTCCAGTTTAAACCAGCTTATCTCTGCTGCATTTCGTTGTGAGGGACTTCCTTGAAATGACCAGCCGAATGCTCCTAGCTGGCCCTCCGTGTTATACATGAGAAAGACTGGGTAAAGGTTTTCACAGGGCATCTCTCGGGAGAGGTTCATAAAGTAGTGTAAACCTGAAATAACAAAACGACAAATATTAACCAATGGTTATGCAGCCCTTGAATTTAACCACGGCATTCAGCAATTTCCGTGATAAATGCCATTGCCATTTACTTTGCGATGGTGCAATTTGACCTGAAGTTAAAGGTAAGATGTAACTTTGTTGAGGTTTTCATGCCTTGCCTCTCGTCAAAATTCACTGAAATTCAGATTTCAACAGTTTAACTCTATGGGAATCCATGGAAATCCAAAGCCTTCATTTCTATACCGATTGCTGAAATATTATGGGAATCTGTTGTATTTCTGCAAATCATTTTGTGGAAGCAAGCCCTGTTTTTTTTTTGCCCTGGCCAAAATTTCTTGATTTCAATGCCTGGTTATGACAGTGCTGGTCAAGTTTACTTTCTTTGTAAATACACCATGGGATCAGCAGTATGTTAGAGAGACTGCCATCAGTAAACATTGTGTCAGTTTACATGTGAGATGACTGCCATCATTGAGGGTAGATGGTTGGATATATCTGGTATGACAGAGAGATGCTCTACATCCCCTCCCATTGTGGGATAGATATGAAATAACTTGCATGGTAGAGATATTAACAGGTCTCATTAATGTTGTATGGTTACCATGAGATGACCAGGTTGACAGAGATTACCACCCTCACTAAGATTGTCTGACAGCCATGAGATAACATGCTTGGCAGAGATAACAGGCATCATTAATGGTTACCATGAGATAACCAGGATGACAGAGATTACCACCCCACTAAGATTGTCTGACAGCCATGAGATAACATGCTTGGCAGAGATAACAGGCATCATTAATGTTGTATGGTTACCATGAGATAACCAGGATGACAGAGATTACCACCCTCACTAAGATTGTCTGACAGCCAGGAGATAACATGCTTGGTAGAGATAACAGGCCTCATTAATGTTGTATGGTTACCATGAGATAAACCAGGTTGTAAGAGATTACCACCCTCACAAAGATTGTCTGACAGCCATTAGGTAACATAATTTGTAGGGATAACAGGTCTCATTAATGTTGTATGGTTACCATGAGATAAACCAGGTTGTAAGAGATTACCACCCTCACTAAGATTGTCTGACAGCCATTAGGTAACATACTTTGTAGGGATAACAGGTCTCATTAATGTTGTATGGTTACCATGAGATAAACCAGGTTGTAAGAGATTACCACCCTCACAAAGATTGTCCGACAGTCATGAGGTAACATACTTTGTAGGGATAACAGGTCTCATTAATGTTGTATGGTTACCATGAGATAACCAGGATGACAGAGATTACCATCCTCACTAAGATTGTCTGACAGCCATTAGATAACTTGCTTGGCAGAGATAACAGGTGTCATTAATGTTGTATGGTTACCATGAGATAACCAGGATAACAGAGATTACCATCCTCACTAAGATTGCCTGACAGCCATTAGATAACTTGCTTGGCAGAGATAACAGGTGTCATTAATGTTGTATGGTTACCATGAGATAACCAGGATGACAGATTACCACCCTGACAAAGATTGTCTGAAAGCCATGAGATAACATGCTTGGCAGAGATAACAGGTGTCATTAATGTTGTATGGTTACCATGAGATAAACCAGGTTGTAAGAGATTACCACCCTCACTAAGATTGTCTGACAGTCATTAGATAGCATGCTTGGCAGAGATAACAGGTGTCATTAATGTTGTATGTTTACCATGAGATAACCAGGATGACAGAGATTACCACCCTCACTAAGATTATCTGACAGCCATTAGATAACATGATTGGCAGAGATAACAGGCCCCATTAATGTTGTATGGTTACCATGAGATAACCAGGCTGTAAGAGATTACCACTCTCAAAAAGATTGTCTGACAGCCAGGAGATAACATGCTTGGTAGAGATAACAGGCATCATTAATGGTGTATGGTTACCATGAGATAAACCAGGTTGTAAGACATTACCACCCTCACTAAGATTGTCTGACAGCCATTAGATAGCATGCTTGACAGAGATAACAGGTGTCATTAATGTTGTATGTTTACCATGAGATAACCAGGATGACAGAGATTACCACCCTCACTAAGATTATCTGACAGCCATTAGATAACATGATTGGCAGAGATAACAGGCCCCATTAATGTTGTATGGTTACCATGAGATAACCAGGCTGTAAGAGATTACCACTCTCAAAAAGATTGTCTGACAGCCAGGAGATAACATGCTTGGTAGAGATAACAGGCATCATTAATGGTGTATGGTTACCATGAGATAAACCAGGTTGTAAGACATTACCACCCTCACTAAGATTGTCTGACAGCCATTAGATAGCATGCTTGACAGAGATAACAGGTGTCATTAATGTTGTATGTTTACCATGAGATAACCAGGATGACAGAGATTACCACCCTCACTAAGATTATCTGACAGCCATTAGATAACATGATTGGCAGAGATAACAGGCCCCATTAATGTTGTATGGTTACCATGAGATAACCAGGCTGTAAGAGATTACCACTCTCAAAAAGATTGTCTGACAGCCAGGAGATAACATGCTTGGTAGAGATAACAGGCATCATTAATGGTGTATGGTTACCATGAGATAAACCAGGTTGTAAGACATTACCACCCTCACTAAGATTGTCTGACAGCCATTAGATAGCATGCTTGACAGAGATAACAGGTGTCATTAATGTTGTATGTTTACCATGAGATAACCAGGATGACAGAGATTACCACCCTCACTAAGATTATCTGACAGCCATTAGATAACATGATTGGCAGAGATAACAGGCCCCATTAATGTTGTATGGTTACCATGAGATAACCAGGCTGTAAGAGATTACCACCCTCACTAAGATTATCTGACACCCATGAGGTAACATGCTTGACAGAGATAACAGGTGTCATTAATGTTGTATGATTACCATGAGATAACCAGGATGACAGAGATTACCACCCTCACAAAGATTGTCTGACAGCCATTAGATAACATGCTTGACAGAGATAACAGGCATCATTAATGTTGTATGGTTACCATGAGATAAACCAGGTTGTAAGAGATTACCACCCTCACTAAGATTATCTGACACCCATGAGGTAACATGCTTTGTAGAGATCATTAATGTATGATTACTGTGAGATGGTGATGACAGAAATTAACTCATTCACAGAGATTGTGTGATTACCAGGAGGTATCATGTATGATAGAGATGGCAGCCAATAATACTGTATTTTTGTTAACCATAATGACAGAGTTTACTGCCCTCATTAAGATCATGTGACAGATATGAGATAACATGCATGACAGAGATGACAGCCTCATTGTTGTGGTATGGTTACCATGAGATAAACCAGGTTGACAGATTACAACCCTCACTAAGATTGTGTGACAGATATGAGAGAATTTGCATGGTAGGCCTACAGATGACAGTCCTGGTTAGTGTTTATACTTACCATGAGATAAACCAGGTTGACAGAGATTACAACCCTCACTAAGATGTGTGTTAGACATGAGATAATTTGCATGGTAGAGATGACAGCTCTCAGTAATGTGGTATGAGATAAACCAGGTTGACAGAGATTATAGCCCTCACTAAGATTGTGTGATAGAAATCAGAGTATTTGTATGGTAGAGATGACACCTCTCATTATTGTTAATGCTTACCATGAGATAAGCCAGTATGACAGAATGTACTGCCCTAACTAAGATCATATGACAGATTTGAGATGACCCATATGGCAGAGATGTCAACTCCCTGTAAAGTTGTAGGGTTGCCCTTTAAGATTGTATGGTAGTCTTGAGATGACTTGCATGACAAATTACTGCCGTCATTAATGTTGTATGTTTAATATGATAGTTAGATAACTGTTCTCCTCAAGATTGTACTAATACACATGTCACAACTTGTATGGTAGAGATGACAGCACTTGTTAATAGTGAGTTTGACAGAAAGATGACCACCCCTATAAGGATTGTATAACAGCTATCAGATAACTTGCAGGACAGAGATCAGGTGATAGTTCTCATTAAGTGTGTAGAGTACCATGAGATGAGATAATCGTTAAGACAGGGGGATGACCACCCTCATTAAGTTTGTTAGATAGCCATGAGATAACATGGCAGAGATCAGAGATTCTATGACACAATCCATAAGAAAGATAGATGGTCACCTTTATTTCAGGGTTCATTTACCTCCTGGAAAGTCCTTAAAACTCCTAGAATTAATTGCTGACCTGGAAAGTTCTGGAAAATGCTTAAAAATATTAGTTAAACTCCTGGAAGAACTACACCTTCGTCCTTTGGCAGAACCAGCAATCTGAAGCCACACATTACTGTGACAATATCTGTTTCAAAATTCCAGAAAATGGCAGAAAACCCCCAAATTACAGATTTTGTGTTTTAATGTATTGTTAAAGTCTACATTCTTTTGCAAGTTTAGGGGTTGAAAATCTCAAAACCTTCCTTATCGTATGGGTTTCTTTATAATTTTGTGCATATTTACTTTGTTACAATATATTTTCATTTTTTTATCCCAAATTTATGGTGCTGTCGATACCCAAATTTGAAACCTGTCTTTGACCTTACAGATAGAAGGCCACCTTTATTTAGATTGTGTGATAACCTAAGTTGCATGGCAGAGACTGCAAGAAATTAGGCAGCCCTCATATGAAGTAATGGCCATAACAAACATTACAACCTTGGTAATATTGCATAGTAACATTCCTCTTCTATATTAGAATGGGTGGATCTAAGCTAGTTTAGTGCCATCTTTCGACACCCTGGCTATATTTCTTCCTCATACTAACCTGTTAGCTTTCTCACTGAAACTGTTAGGTTAAACTTGTCAAACAATATGAACATTCCTCACTAATGACTAAGTTACTTTTGCAGTAGTTCGCGAGGGTGCATGTTTTTATCATCAGTTTCCTCTCCATGTTTTGGTTGTGCATTCTGGCATTTCTCCCATCACATGTCAGCTCTCCTGCACAGGAGAGCTTTCCAGGGTCTCGCACTGACAACTAGAGTGTTGTGGAGAATGTTCTTTTGACATCGGCCTTAGAACACGACTCGCATCTGCATGTTGTACCATTCACTTGTTTTCACATCTATGTGTAATTTATAGCTCTGTGGCACTTCTAAGTAAACAGACAGTTTACCATCATTAACAGGAAGAAAGATGACTTTTAAGCGTTAATTTTTTTTTGTCCTGGAGTATTAAAGAACACATGTGCCATGGTTTGTTTGCAATCAGTTTAGACAGATGATCATTAAAAGAGAATGCTTTTTGCTACACTGTAAAATGCCTTTTGTTCTGCCATAATAACACGTTTTACCTATAGAGATCTTGTTTACCATTGACAAGCTTGAGTTTAGCAGGTCGCTTCCCAGAGGATGGTTTATCAAACATGTATGCTCTGTAGTTATGTTCTTCTTTGTTGGCTTGTCAGTGGTCTCTATTCCATCACCTTGGCCTTTGACAGGATGGTAATCATGATGATAAACTAAACAATGGCTTACAATAGACCTCATTCTACATGTAGATGTATATCCTTGACAGATGTATGGATGTGCGACGTACCGCCGAGTTTCTGCTATACATGTATTGTAAAAGGTATTTCCAAGATGGCTTCTCTCATATACACATGCGTGTGGTTGCAGTGAGGTTTAATTTGTTTTGGTTAACATTGACCATGAATGGGAAAACCTTTTTTTAGAACAGATCTATGGATTTATGGTTAACCTATTTACATGTCTGAAATTTGGTTCTTTGATATTGTCGATCATTCACAAGTTAAATGTACACAGGTTTCTGGCATGTTTATCTCCCCTATGACCACTGGAATGATGGTCCAGCTGTTCTGGATAGTCTCTGTTGATAGCTGGGTTATGGATGATCTCCAGAGTGGACTGTTTGAAATTCCGCCCACCCCACTGTGTTCGATTATCAACATGCACCTTCAACTGGCTATTCCACGATCTGGCAGTTCACCAGCAGAATCGGTTAATTAGACATTTGGATACCCATATTTGCGATGTTTAAATTTTGGCCGCAAGTTCAATCGACCTATTTAAACAGTGTTGGAGGGTTGCATGTTCGTATCAAGAACGCATGGAAAGGTTTGCTGGGATTTTTTCTCAAAGAGTGCTGCAAACCTATTGAGAGGGAATGAGGTAGTTGAAATCCTCAAGGGATGCTGGAATATTGCAATTCCTCATCTAGATGCATTTTTCCTTTAATGCTCTCTGCTGCCCTGGTAATGTTTGCCCGGGTAACATACCTTAGAACCAATCTGCCTGTGTATAGTGCTCAGCACTGTCACGAATCTACTACTTTAAAATACATAGAAATCCTTTATGAGGTTCACCATTACTCCTGTGGTGAAAGTCGACATAGATATTGAGTTCAGCTCTCTGGGTACCCACTGGGAGTGACAGAAACACTTCAGAAAGGGAGGGGAGGGGGCAAATTCATGAGGACGCAAACTGACCAAGTTAGGGGAGATTCTCAGTGATATAGAAAAAAAGTTCCTTGAAAAATTTCATATGGTAGCCTTGAGAATTTCGAGTGGTTTGTCTTGCTATGTTGCTGGCTAATTTGGGACTCCCCCTCCCCCCCCCCCCCATCACACACATCCTGACCAGTGGTAATTATAAAGTATCCAAAATTAAATGTAAGGGTTTGCAGCTACTACTCAGAAATGGAACTAGAGGCTTTCAACATGTACATGTATACCATTGCATCCAAAAGATCAAAATACCCAGAAGGTACCCCATTCTTCTGCCTGTGTTCTCGTAAACTGATCTTGAAATAAATAATTTAAAGTGCATTTTGTTGTTCTGTTTATCACATTGTTTTCTGAAACGAAATGATTAGATCGGACCTTGATTGTTTTATGCATTGAGGCTTTCCTCTCAATTTGATGTATCCAACTCGGCACATATACTGCATACCATTGGTATATTACCCCTCGGCCAAAATTTGGCCGAAGGGTATTGTCGTCGTCATGTACGTCCGTCCGTCCGTCTGTCCGTCTGTCCGTCACACCTTTCTCGTTACCAAGATATCTTTAGAACGACTTACCCTAGGCACACCAAACTTGCAGAGTACATCCATATGCTCGTGACCCAGAACCTTATTGAATCTGGACCTGATTGGTTGGAAACTTTGGCGGCCATCTTTAATTTATGCGAAACCATAACAGCTTTCTCGTTACCAAGATATCTTTAGAACGACTTACCCTAGGCACACCAAACTTGCACTGCACATCCATATGCTCATACCCCAGAACCCTATTGAATCTGGACCCGATTGGTTGAAAACTTTGGCGGCCATATTTAATTTATGCGAAACCATTAATCTTGTGTATCTCAGGTACCATTTCACTGTTCAGTGTTAAACTTGGTCTAGATCATCGATGCATCAAGAAACTTCAAAGGAATGACCAAACCAGTTTCCCTGATTCGGTGGAAACCTTGGCGGCCATTTTTAATTTATGCAAAATCTTTAATGATGTATATCTCTGATACCATTCAAGTGTTTCATATGAAACTTGGTATACAGCATCGATGTATCAAGAGACCTGCAATGTATAACCACATCAGTTCCTCTGAGTTGCGGGAAGGATGGGTGGCCATCTTTAATTTATGCGAAATCATTAATGATCTCCATCTCTGATACCGTTCAAGTACTCGATGTAAAATTTGGTATACATCATCGATGCATCAATAGACTTACGATAAATGACAGTTCTGGTCTTTCTGATTGGGCGGAATCCTTAGTGGCCATCTTTAATTTATGCAAAATCTTTAAAGATGTATATCTTTGATACCATTTCAGTGTTCTATATGAAACTTGGTATACAGCATCCATGTACATCGAGAGACTTGCAATGAATAACCCTATCAGTTCCTCTGAGTGGTGGGAAGGATGGGCGGCCATCTTTAATTTATGCGAAATCATTATGATCTCTATCTCTGATAACTTTCAAATGCTCGATGTAAAATTTGGTATATATCATCGATGAATAAATACCAGTTTCTCTGATTGGACGGAAACCGTAGAGGCCCTTTCTAATT
>JAVTVY010028279.1:0-110641 GCA_036873755.1 Hanleya hanleyi
GGGGGCTTCCCCCTCCCCCTCGTCTGCAACTGGGGTATGGTTCCCATGTCATTAAAATGTGGAAATACAAATAAATTGCCATAAATAAATTTTAAAAAATATGTAGGCCTATCTCTGGTGTGAAATTTTTAGGTATTATCGGAGGATGTCTAGTTTATAAAACATACTGAAGTTTCAGGAATTTTCGAAAAGTTCATTATAATTTTGAATGTAAACTTTGAAGGTTTAAATTGGAACATACTCTCCCTAGCTTCAGGTTAGGGACACCTTTGAACTGATTTTACATTGAGGTGAACTCAAAAATTAGTTCTGCATTTTTGTTGTTTTTGCTGGGTTTTCATTAAATTTTGCCTATGTTTTGTCCCATATTCGCATGTCTACACAATACCTATAGAGCTTGCTTCGCAAGCGGCCTCTTTGCGGCCGCGCCCCGCTTGTATAATGTTAATCGAAATTCTTCATGGTTTCCAGAAAATAAAATATTAATCTGATGAAACAAGTTACAATATAGGAGAAGGCCATCTTTTTTGTTTCTTTGTTTTGTTTTCACATTTTCTAGTAGAGCTTGACCCACAGATATAGTGTGGTAATTTTCAGCACTCTAGCCTTAGGGATAGCAAAAATATATAACGGGGGCGGGGAGCTTACCCCGCTCCCCCTCGTCTGTAACTAGGGTACGGTTCCCATGTCATTAAAATGTGGAAATACAAATAAATCGTCATAAATAAATTTAAAAAAATGTGTAGGCCTATCTCTGGTGTGAATTTTTTAGGTATTATCGGAGGATGTCTAGTTTATAAAACATACTGAAGTTTCAGGAATTTTCGAAAAGTTCGTTATTAATTTTGAAACTTTGAAAGTTTAAATTGAAACATACTCTAGCTTCAGATTAGGAACTGATTGAGCTGAACTCAAAACATTAGTTCTGGACTTCATTCCATATGAAATGTTTTCTTCAAACTTTTTTCCGACTATTAAATTTTAATTTCGAGTTAAAATTATATTCAAATTTAAATTCAAGTATTTAAAAATAATTTTACTTTAATCTTGATCAAATTCAATTAAAACTGAAATTTCATTCAAAAAACTGAAATTCCAATTCGTAATTAAAATTAACAACCAACTAAGAATGATCATCCAAAAAAATAAATAGGTTACGAACTCAGTTGTTTTAATTCAAAATCGAATTTTAAACTTAAATCGCAAAATCACAATTTTCAAATGCTGGGTGTACAGTTATCTCCACTGGACATGACATTTGCTACTGGACGTCACTGGTGACTGAATGCGTGCCTGGGCGGTTATCTCTTTTCTACTGAACATGAGTGGACGCGAGTTGTACGCTACTGGACTTGACTGGGCGGTAAACAGTAGGACCCTCACGCGTCGTCGGCGAGATCAAGCGGTTCTAGCTCGTTTTCTAGATTATAATCTATGTTTTCGAAAAGGTGAATGTTGAATGGCTTGATTTTACAACCACGACTGCGTCGTAAATGTTTATTTTCTAACAAATGCCTTGTCATATTTACACGATACTTCAGATCTAAAAAACGCAATAAATAAGCTTTCCATAGATATGAATTTTATGCAGGTTTTGCCTCCCATAGAACTAAATTTGACGAAAGATGTACACCGTTTTCAGTGCCGCCTTCAGTGGACTACCTCCAGTGCGAAACGTTTTTGATCGAACTCTTGGTCACGTGGTCTGCGTTTTGCATCGGACATCTTCGACAAGGACGAAAGCCACATAACGAATCACTTTTAGTCTGCAGTTACTTTCATCTGTGTAAAATTATTCATAAATTGAAATCCTTTCGAAAAATGACATGCCAGCTAGGCTATGTTTTCTTCTTTTAAGTCTTCATCACGAGTAATTTGTCCCGGCATGCAATTTCTCCATGGGTGGCGGAAACGGAAATCACCGTTTTTTTCGTTCAAGGGATATCGGTTGTTGTTGTTATTTGCTTTGTTTTCATTAAATTTTGCTATGTTTTGTTTCATATATGCACGTCTACGCAATACCTATAGAGCTTGCTTCGCAAGCGGCCGCGCTCCGTTCGCTATTAATTTTCAATATGTAAACCGAAATACTAAGAAAATATTTGAAACTGAAGTTACACTACAAGAAGTATCCCAAGTGTCCCCGCGCGTAACCTCGTGACGTCATCTTCTGCCAGATTTTGGACGCTGCAGACCGTACTGTCTATCGTGGGTGAGATAATTTACTTTATGTGGATGTTTTGAGGTGTGTTACCTCCTGTTGTAGCCGGTGGCTACGTTGAATGTGTTGGCAATCGGTGGTTGCTTTTAATTTCTGTCACTGACAGTAATAAATATCGACCGGTGGTCGAGAAAAAGCATAGCGGTGCTGTGCGTGTTATAACATATATCGACCGGGGGTCGAGCATGGCGGTGCTGTGCGTGATTTGTGTAAACGACGAGGATGTTCTTTTGATCTGTTGATTGAATTTGGTACTTCTTGTGACAGGACATATTATTTGGGGTGTAACTACATCCTTTTTATGAGTGATTTGTTGAACAAATGTCAGTTTTAGACCATATGCGGCGTGGTTTGAACGGGTGTTTACTTCACATCCCCCCCCCCCACCTCCTCTCCACTCCTCTCCCACTTCCCTAATCCACCCCCCCCCCCCCCTTCCCTTTCGCCTGGAAGACACCCAGTTGGGTGAAGTTGAGAGCCAGAGTGACTGAATTTATAACTGTTGAGCGGTGTTCATGATCTGGCGATTGAAGGAGCAATGTGTAAAATGCGGTCTTCGGTAAATTATCCCTATAGGGGGGTTCTGCTATTGATGGATAATTGGGTCAGTTGTCTATCCATTCAACGTGTCATTACGGAGAAGCCACATGGATACAATGTTGCGATGTTATTTTCGGGGGATAGAACAAACGTTCGTGCACCAAAGCATAACTGGTACGGTGTCTTTTATATTGTTGTGAATGGTCTGAATTGCTAATATATTAATGTAAATTTGTAAGATTTGGAAAACCAGTTCTTGGCTCAAGGGGGACTAATCCCCTAGTGGACATTGTTCACGTGAGCCGAGGGCTGGGGTCCACTATCAAAAATATCGAAATTCAGAGGTAACTTAGTGTTTTCTGCAGGGAATTATTTTTGCTATAAAAAAAGGTCCTACCAAGAATTTGTGTAAATGTACAGCTTTTTAGGGATGGTGGACCCTGGTCCTTGGCTCGTTATAATATTAACAGGTTTTATAGCTTCTGGAATAGATGTTTCATTGGGAATATGCTTGGTTTTCCTGTGAGATTTGATTGGGGTTGTGTTTTTTCTTGGGGGATTTGTTTGGGGTTGGGGTTGTGAGTGATGGATGTTGGCTGGGATTTAAATATTATGGCATATGCGATTTGGCCGAGGACTTCGAAGGCCATTTGATCCGCTACTAAACCGAGTTCACGGCACGAGTGGAGATAGGGGACACTTCGGATAGTGTCATATCCCAAGTGTCCCCGCGCGTAACCTCGTGACGTCATCTTCTGACAGATTTTGGATGCGAGCTTGAGCGAATGGCAGCTGTAAGGTGAGATTTTGTGGGCAGTGTACATATAGTTGTTCCAGGATTCAGGCGGATTTGTCAGTTCGATTTTCCCACCCGTCCCCCCAATGATGTCAAGATACGGCTGTCTCCATTGGTGCCTCGGACTCGACATGCCATTTGATCCGCTACTAAACCGAGTTCACGGCACGAGTGGAGATAGGGGACACTTCGGATAGTGTCATAATCTACTGCGTTTACACTTACAGTAACAAATCAGTAAAAATTTGGAAATCTTGTTGTTGCCATAGCTACCAATAATTATCTACATTCTACTGGATAAAAACTAACATTGAAATTGACATTCATAACTGGCAGTTTACATGTATTCTGCGAAAGTTTCGCATTTGACGTCATGCAATGTTTTTTCTTTTGCAGCCTAAATGGAGCCAAAATGAGATGTCCATCCAGAAAAGAAGGAAGACAACTCTAGTATTGGAATTTGTAAACCGAAAATAGTCTACATCACTGCATGTGTCAAAGACATTTAAGATAGAAATGTACTTTAACATAGACAATTTCAAAAGAGCAATTTACTGACCTAAGCCTAGTTCAACAGTAAAGCTCAAGATTGGCATAGTTAATACATGTACAGCAGAAAAATATGCAATGTATCAATATCATACTCGATACCATTTAAATTATCAGTTTCTACTCCAGTATACAACTGACTACATGTTGTACATCTATGAATATTATTTCAAAGTATAAATGTATTTCTTTTTTTTTAACAGGACATCTGTCAAAAGTACCAGTGAGTCAAGGGAGATAATTATGCTGAAAATACCCTGAGACAATGGAAACAGCAGCAGCTAATGGTTTTGAAGAGAAGTATATACACAAACATTAAATACTGCTGTTCAAAATAGATGGAATTCTATTTCTCAATATAATTCCATTTAACTATATTGTACATGTATGACATAAAAAAATATACCTAATATTTCCTTGGACTAGAACTGGACTAGATAATGTCAAATTTTATAATTTAAAGAGAATTTTCTTATAAACATAGATTATAAATCACCAAAGGAATTTAAATTCTATATTGAAGGTATGAATATCTAAGGAAAAAGTGTTGCCAGGCGCTGGTCACACAGATCAACTAAACCCCGAAGATGATAGTAACTGGCCTCTCGTCGTAGTTCTGTTAAGTATCGTTGATCTGTTGGGAGGATGTCCACAACAGCTTCGTCAAAATTTCTCAAATAATTTAATATATGACGAAACTGCTGTGGATCTCTGTCGACAAAATATACATCCGTATGGGTCGTTTTGTCCATCGGTATGAAATTAGGATCTTTTACCATCCATCCGAGGATGCAATCCGGATCCGACTCTAGGGTTTGAAGGGATGTTTCAAACCTGGTACCTCCCACTAATAATATTATGCGACCTGTCTGCTGCTTCTGCATATATTTTAGCATTGTTCGCTTCTTGGCCTCTATGATTGCCCGGTCATCAACATATTTCTCCGGCCCCTTTTCATTCATCCAACTCTTCGACTTATCCACCTCCTCTGTATTTACTCCATCTCCTGCCTCATCCACCACTTCTGTATTTACTCCATCTCCTGCCTCATCCACCACCTTTTCTTCATTAATGTCACCTCTCTCTTCCACACCTATCTGTACCTCCTCTCCAACTTCTCCCCAGCTACGGTAATTTCCCTTATAATTCGCGATTTAGTGATGAAACTTACCACTCCAAAAATTGGCTACTTTCGAATTATTTGTCGAGCGAATTCCACAAAAACGCGAGTGTTCGAATTAAATGTCGCGCCGATTTTCCCGGAAGATCCAAAATGGCGGACCGCTTTGCCGTGGTCGATGCCGTGGTCGTAGTGATCGTATTTATTATCGTGTATTTACTATTAGTTTGATATCTCATCATAGTTTCCATAAAAGGCAGTGTATGATTTCAGAAAATCTCCTCTACCCTGATGAAGGCGTCTAACTTTATTCGAGGAAGTCAACCATATTGATCGAGTGACAAGTTCAGCAAGATCATGCAGATTTTTCAGCTAACGTCCGTAAATTCACGTCCATAATAACATCGTAAAAGTAGACCAAAATATTGAACGTATTCCTTCCTTTTTGTTCAGTATTAGCTATGATCTATATTATGAAACTTAACTGACATGGAATTGAATGAATATTCTGGAAATATAAAACTATACACATATTAGAGTATTTCATGTTCAAGTCGTTCGGTATGTCGACGTTGTTGTGAACCCTGAAAATGAACCAACGGCAAATTTGTGTAGGCCTGTATCACGAAGTTTTAGACAGATTAGCGGACTGCCATAGACTTGTTGGTCTTCACTGTGCATGATTTTACACACACCTTCCAGGAATAAATATCCCGGACCTATGAAACGAAATGAATGTAGAATTAACGGCGGATTGTACAAGAGAACCGAGTGTCAGTCGGCAATAAAGGTTTCGATTTGTTTGTTTCAAGTATGAGAATATCTATTACGGTACCGGTATACTGTAACATTTTACTAAAAGTATGGGTCGAAGTATGATATCGTTCTGAATATTAATTAATTACTGGTAGGTTCTCATCTCAGAAACTTTACCTATTGCCGTTTAAATGTTTCTCAAATTTGTTTAGAATTTAGTAATGGAATGGCGATATCGATGTTTTGATCTTTAGTGTAAAATGCGCGGTGTAATTCCAAAATTTTTTTGATTGCTGGAATTTCGTTAAGTTCGTGGGTATTCATAAGAAATATTTTCATTCACAATAAAATATTTAACAAAACCAGAAAGAGGTAAGTCTTCATGATAACTAAATTTGAACAAAACAGAGCACATGCAGAGATGATTGTTGTCGGCGCTTCACATCGCAAAATTTGTTTTTGTCCCCTGGTGGGAAAACTGACGTTTGTCAACTACGTGATTTCCTGTCTATGTTGCGTTAAACGATAGGTGTATTTTGTTAAAACTTATTCATTTTTAAGTTTATCTAATTATCTAAATGAGCAGGTGTGTTTTGCCTTATGGCCAGTATCATAAAGTTCCTGTTTCACAATATATGACTGCCGACTCAAAATCAAGTCATTCAACAATGTTGAATTCTTGGAAAGAAAAACTGTTACCCGCATCCGATCGTCTTCTGGTTTGAGATTTGGCCCGACTGCAGCTTTTCTATAATTTATAAATATACACTCAGTAAATATAACCTGATCCACTTCAGGAAATATACAGAAATCGACATTTCAATTAACCGGTAAATTAGACCATCTATGTAAGTTGTGATTGTATTCTGATCGGAGAATCATGGCGAAAAGCTCAGCAAATGTACAATCCCGTTTCTCAACGGTTTAGCGAAATTATTCAGCCTTTCAGAGAATCTAGTTGAGAAAAGTTATAAAATATATTCATATGTTCAATGTAATAATGATTTTGTCCGTGCAGTACTGAGAACCATATCGTGGATGGGTTTATTCCATTTTTCTAAAAAACAATTATAAACAACACTAATATCCAAATTCCAACTGATTGTTGATTCCAGGTCAGATCGACAGCCGGCTTCATCTGAAAGTATATTAGCATAAAATGTATTCTATTTAATCACCAACGTATAAAAGTTAAAGGGGCCATGAATTAAGAGGGACGATTAACCACCGTAAGGACTTGAACAGAAAAGGGGCACCATTGGAAATTTCCGTAAGAGGGTGTCACGTCGACCATCGTTGTCGGTGATTTTCATGTTCCGTTCAAACAGAATTCATTCGCACGCAGTTCTGCTTTCTCGGAAAATATCCACCGTGTTTTTCAAATAAAGGAATGCTGCGTGAAAAAAGATATTTGATATACGAACGGTGGAAACTGAAGAATGATTCAATAGCGGGCCATGTGCAGACACTCGACCACGTGCGGGGTTTTTCCCGACTAAGGCGAAACGCGATCAAGTTAGGATAAAATTACAGGACTGCGGAGTTAATTGAATCAGTTTTTTTCCTTATAGACTGTATTAGTAATAGTAATTCAGTCTGATTACATTGTACCATTCCCTGTTGTTTCTCTGCGTTTACAAATAATAGCATACGCCGATATACTATACGCGATTCTAGTAACATATATATTCACTTTACTTTCATCCGCACGAACTCCGTGGCGAAAACGGGAGTGTTCGAATTTATTGTTTGACGGGTATATTGAAAATGCCCCCATTTTCGTTTTATTAGGATGGACAAAATGACGACAGGGGAAAAATCGGCCGTTTTCAAATTAAATTTGGAAGGTGAATTAATAGGGAAATTACCGTACTCTCCGTTAAATTATCCGCAATCTCCACCTCCTCATCTTCTTCATTTCCATCACATACACTAACCTCCTTCCTGGCGAAATACTCCTGCATGGTAACAGCTCTGGGGGGCACTGGTGTTAATTCCTTCCCAGAAACTGACTCTTCCGACTGAATTTTCGGGACTTTTATCGTGATGGCCGGTACTCTCTTCTTTCCCCTCTTTCTTCCACGTTGTGCCCCTGATTTTAACGGCTCATTTCCCGGGATGGCTTGTTGTTCAATTGCATCTTTTAATTCGGATTCCTGAAGTCCGGAACTGTTCCATGGCTTCATACCCGATGGCTTGTGTTTTCCTGTTGTACATTTCCATTCGTGGTTTGTAACATGGCTGATGTTTGCAGTTCTTCCTGTCAAATATACGATCGCACTCTGTGCATTCCCCACGAGAAACTTGAGTGTTGTTCTATCACATGACGTTCAGCGGCAAAGAGTTGCTGCACTGCAAAGTTTTTGCATATTGTGCACTTCCATAATGAATTCTACAAGGGAATGATAAAGAGAAAAAAAACAAAATTTTACTATCCAATTAGTAAAAAACAAAATCTCCATACGTATCTGGTTTACGACGCTCTCTCCCGTCAGTTGGTCGTGAACAAGTCTTTGTCTCTGTGTCCATGGTAACAGTCTCTGTCCCTCTGTCTATGGCAAAAGGGTCTTGCATTTCATCCACCCCTTCTTCATTAGCAGTATTCCTAGACTGCTGTAATAAAACCTGAGAATCCTTAGTAGTTAATTCCTGTTCCACATGTGTCTCCACTTGCTTAAACCATGTTGGTTTATTTTCACCAGTATATTGTTTCAACCTATCATGGTGTACTACTTTAGGTTTTGATTTGGGAGTTTCCTGGATCGTGAAAGTTATGTCAGATAACTTTTTAGCTATAACAAATGATCTTTTCCAAGGCCGAGATAACTTTGGACAAATTCCCTTTTTCCTAGTAGGTGTATGTAACCATACAATATCACCAGCATTATAGAGCTGATGATGGATTCCAACATCATAGTTTCTTTTCATCCTGTCACTAGCCAAGTTCATTTTCTGCCTAGCAGTTTCATGAACTTCTTCCATTTTATTGGCTAAGTCATATGCATAATCTGTGACTAATTCTTCCTTCTCATCCTCAGAAGGAGAACCCAGAAGTAAGTCTATGGGGAGTTTAATTTCTCTACCCAACATCATGGCACATGGCGTGACACCAGTAGTCTCATGTATTGAGGACCTATATGCCATCATAACCAAAGGTACGCATTCATCCCAGTTCTTCTGATGCCCTGCGACATATGATGCAAGCATATTTTCAATGATCTGATTCATCCGTTCAACCATATCATCAGATTGTGGCCTTAGGGGTGTAATTCGTGTTTTATTACCTCCCATTAACTGACACACTTGCCGAAACACACGAGATTCAAAATTTGAACCCTGATCGGAATGTATCTGGTGAGGAACACCAAAAACAGAAATTACCCTTTCCACTAACTTCGAAGCTATGGTTGTAGCCTCTTGATCATGAATTGGAATTGCTTCCATCCATTTTGTGAAATAGTCACCTATCACCAATAGGTATCTATTTCCTGCTTGCGTCACAGGAAGAGGCCCCATGACGTCCAACGAAATCCTTTCCATCGTTGCTCCTACATTATATTTTTTCATGGGTGCCTTAGGTTTGTGTTGGGGGCGTTTGCGTGCAGCACAAATGTCGCACGACTTGCACCAATGCTCTACATCTTTAGTCATCCCATACCAGAAAAATCTAGCTTTGATTATCCCCAGTGTTTTATTTATTCCTAAATGACCAGATGTGGGCTCATTGTGTAGATGTTCCAAAACTACATTCTTGAGGGCCTTGGGCAAAACTATATGATAGGTGAACTCTGTTCCCCTGTCATTCTCCCATTTCCTGTACAAAATCCCATCCCTAAGAAGCAAAGTATCCCATCTAGCCCAGTAGTATTTGAAGGTAACTCCTAAGCGGGAAATCTCAGACCACTCCGGTCTTTTCCCGAGATCCTATGGTTGGCCATCCCTGCCAGAATTCGTCATTTAGAGGCTGTCTCTAAATAATATATACCATGGTATAAAATGCCAAGCCTGCCATAATTCGTATTTAGAGGCTGCCTCTAATTATTTTGTACTATGGTATAAAATGCCAAGCCTGCCATAATTCCTATTTAGAGGATGCCTCTAAATCGCCAAGCCTGCCACAATTCGTATTTAGAGGCTGCCTCTAATTATTTTGTACCATGGTATAAAATGCCGAGCCTGCCATAATTCGTATTTAGAGGCTGCCTCTAATTATTTTGTACCATGGTATAAAATCGCCAAGCCTGCCATAATTCCTATTTAGAGGATGCCTCTAATTCATTTTAGCCGTAAGTCGTAAATTTTCGCCTTCTTATTACTTCCACCAATGATATGCGCTTTCACAAATTTGGTGCCATATCTCTACGCTTGTTACAAGTTTACTCATTGGTCAAATTTAATATTCTTGATATGACATCGAGTTGTTTATGACTTACGGCTAAAATGAATTAGAGGCATCCTCTAAATAGGAATTATGGCAGGCTTGGCGATTTTATACCATGGTACAAAATAATTAGAGGCAGCCTCTAAATACGAATTATGGCAGGCTCGGCATTTTATACCATGGTATATATTATTTACAGGCAGCCTCTAAATACGAATTGTGGCAGGCTTGGCGATTTAGAGGCATCCTCTAAATAGGAATTATGGCAGGCTCGGCATTTTATACCATGGTACAAAATAATTAGAGGCCGCCTCTAAATACGAATTATGGCAGGCTTGGCATTTTATACCATGGTATATATTATTTAGAGGCAGCTTCTAAATGACGAATTCTCGCAGGGATGGCCAACCATAAGATCCTTCCATTTTATTATACTACTGATAGTGGAATCTTCCTTTTGAGATTTCTGTATCAGTTCAGGGGAGATAACTTCTACTGGAATGTCACTGACAGATCCTGAGGGTTCCCCATTAGCAGTTTCCCTGACAATAGTTTTATTTGGCTTTTTCTTAGCCGGCCTACATGCAACAGGCTGTTGCTTTGAGTCTTCCTGTGGTGGTTCTACAGTTTCCTGTATGGTTTTACTCTCCATTTCAAATTCATGTAGTTGCTCCTTCCTTTCACAATGTCTACAATCTTGATCATAGCAAGGCCTACGAGACAGTCCATCAGCATTACTGTGGATTCGCCCTGCCCTGTATTCTATTATGAGGCGCCGTTTGTCACTTTCTGATTTAATCTAGTTATTTATAAATATCCGGTATTTATCAGCCATATATCTACATATGTTAAACATGGAGGTGAAATCAACACTGGGTTTGGTAAAATTTAAATCCTATATCAGCGAAAATAATGCATGGAAGATTTATAAATACTTATTTTAGATTGCTGGATATATATATCTAGTTCTGTTATTTATTGGATATAAATTTCTTCAGTATATATATATATCCTCGATCAACCATCTCGTATTTATAAATCAGACGTAATGTATCTTGCTGATATATAAATATTTAAAAATGTGTTTTTGGATATATATATATACTGTCATCGACAAAGTTCTGATATATAAATCCTGAACTGAGAAAGCATCGGATATATATATCCAATTTAAACACGCTAATGAGCTTCGATACGTTTTACCCGAAAACCGCTGATGTCACCCAAACCCACACGCTATCTTTAAGTCTTATCTTTACTGCACTGGCACGTGCCGTAGGTGGGCGAACCCTGCACAGTCATTCCTCAGTCCCACAGTGTTGTAAACACGCACTAATTTGTGACCCATCTATCGATGTTAAAGAGCAAATTTCTTTAGGCAGTTCTTATACGCCCATCATGGAGTTTATGCAGTCAACAAGTTTAATCCAATGATATTTTAATATAAGTGGGCGAAGTCAGAACGATTCGACTCAAGGCATATAATCATGCTGTCTAATTTTTTAAAGAAATAAAAATATTCTTGCTTTTCGTTTTCATTTCGGTAAATTCGGAAAGGACCACTCATGTTTAGATGGGTAAATGGCCCCAGAACTGGTGCAGTAGAAGTGCCAAATATAAAATATTACATTACACAAGAAATTCTTCGGTTGGCATGAAGTACAATATTATGTTGTATACTCAGAAAAGTTTTAAGGCACTGAGTCTCGTCATTCTCGAATAACAGGACCGTGAAGTAGTGCATTCGTGCAGAATGGCCAATTTTGAGGTGAAAACACCTCATATTTCTTTCCATAAACATATGAAAATAAACGATAACCAGAACCAGCTTGATACAGCATACTCGCTGTTCCAATATGTAGTTGTAGACTAAATCTGGTTCTGGTTATCGTTTATCTTCATGTGTTTACAGGAAACAATAGGAATTTTTTTCATTTCAGAATCAACTATTTTGCACAAATGCACTACTTTACGGCCGTGTTATTCGAGAATGATGAGATTCAGTGCCTTGAAACACTTCTGAGTATACAGTATAATATGGTACTTCATGCCAATTAAACAATTCTTTGTATTGGAGTATTTCATTTTTAGTACTTCTGCATTGCACCTGACCTGGGGCCAGTTATACCCATGTAAAGACTACAAGGTCCTTTCTGTGACTAATTTCCAAGATGTCAGTCCCTCTTGCACCACGGGTCGTCATTCTCCGCAACAACAAAATTGAAGGCTTTCTCATATAATTTAGTAGCATTTGTTTTTAATATAACGACAAAAGGAGATTAGCTATAGGGCCGATAAAATCCTACAACAATCCAATCACCAAATACAATAACCCTCGATTTCGTGAACAAAATTCAAATGTTTAATAAATGTGACTATCCTTTAGAATCATTGCAATAACCAAGAAATAATTGTTCATCTGCAGAATTTTGTCAACTTGCTGTTCTAATAAATGTTATCACCTCCTGATATATTGTGAGACGTTTCACCTTTTTTGGTTGAATTATTAGAGGATTTACTGCAAATGCCACACCGCCTTTGATGATAACTAACCTGGAGATGGAAGACCCATTTCCACTCTATCTATATGACCATCAGGATTTTGTACAAACAATTCCCCCAATGGATAAACATAAACTTCCTGTCAGTGGGCCATAAATTTGGACAAATGGACATGTTAAAGTCCATGAGCCCTTGTCATTTCTAAAACCACAGCAAAACCGGCGACGTCACCAGTTACTCATTAGCATATCTTCTTCGGATATACATATCCACTACTTTCTCAATTCAGGATTTATATATCAGAACTTTGGCGATGACAGGATATATATATGTCCAAAAACACATTACCAAATATTTATATATCAGCAAGATACGTTACGTCGGATATATAAATATGAGATCGTTGATCGAGGATATATATATATATATATTGAAGAAATTTATATCCAAAAAAGTAACATAGCTAAGATATATATATATCTAAAAATCTAAAATAGATATTTATAAATGTTTCGCGCATTATTTTCGCCGATATAGGATTTAAATTTTACTCAACTCAGTGATTATTTTACCTCCATGTTTATATTTGACTGATAAATATCAAAAATTTTATAAATCAATAGATTAAATCAGAAAGTGACAAACGGCGCCTCATATTCTATGTCCATATCAAAAGTAGACAACAACTCTAGCCATCTAGCAATTTGACCTTCTGGCTTCTTAAAAGTTCAATAACCATCTAAGTGCTCCATGATCTGTTCTGACCAAGAAAGGTCTACCATAAAGATAGTGGTGAAATTGTTTCACCGACAAGACAACAGCTAGTAGTTCCCTCCTAGTAACGCAGTATCGTCGTTCCGTTTTGCTCAAAGACTTACTAAAGTATCCAATCACTCTCTCTACACCATCCTGAACCTGGGAAAGAACGCCACCTATCGCAAAATTGCTAGCATCTGTGTCAAGCACAAATTTCCCTTGTGGATTTGGGTATGCCAAAATTGGTGCTGAAGTCAACTCCTTCTTCAATTTATTGAAAGCTTCGTCCCGAGCTTCAGTCCAATTAAAAGGTCGACCAGTTTCCATCAACTGGTGAAGAGGTCTAGCTATGTTTGCAAATCCTTTTATGTACCGTCTATAATAGGAACAAAGGCCTAGGAAACTACGAATATCTTTCACATTCCTGGGAACTGGCCATTCACTTACTGCCTTTATCTTTTCTGGGTCAGTGGCTACCCCTTGGTCACTCACTACATGTCCTAGATAATTTACTTCTTTCTGAAATAAATTGCACTTTTTGGGAGTGAGTTTAAGATTAGCTTCTTTCAGTCTTTGGAAAACTTCTCTTAAGTTTGCCATTTCCTGCTGGAATGAATCTCCAAACACAATAATGTCATCTAAATATATCAGACAAGTCTTGAAATTGAGACCAGAGAAAATCCTCTCCATAAGACGCTCAAAAGTAGCAGGAGCATTTGCTACACCAAAACTCATGACAGAGGATTGGTAGAATCCTGTCCCCGTACAAAATGCGGTTTTAGCTTTATCCTTTTCGGCCATACCAACTTGCCAATATCCTGATTTCGAATCCAAAGTACTGAACCAATTTGATCCACTTAAGGTATCTATGGTATCCGTAATTACTGGCAAAGGATGTGCATCTTTTACCGTGACATCATTTAGACGTCGATAGTCCACACAATATCGAATTTCTCCCGTTTTCTTCCTAACGAGCACTACGGGAGATGCCTAGGGACTATAGGAAGGTTCTATTATTCCTTTCTCTAACATCATCTGAACTTCCTTATCAGCCTCATCCCTTAGAGCTATGGGAACTCGCCTAGGATTTTGTTTTATTGGCCTTGCATCTCCAACATTTATCTCATGTTCCACTAGATGTGTGCGACCAATATCATTCCCATCCTTTGAGAATGTATCCTTAAATTCCACCAAAAGATCAACCAATTGTTGTTTTTGAGGTTCTGACAGATTTGCAGAACTCCTTTCCAATAAATCCTCCAAATGACTAGGGACTTTAGAAGTTGATTTGTTGCCAACTTGACATTTTGATACAGAATAGGTTTCAGCTATCTCTACACTGATTTCTTCAGCTGGTTCACAGACAGCTGTAATAGTGTTCTTATAGATAGTCTGACAGGTATCCCCAGGATTCATGATTCTCAATGGAATCACTCCACTTCTAGGATCAACTATTGCCTTGGCAATTAACATCCCCTTTTTCTCAAGGAATTGCTCTGTGGGCTCCACAATACACTCCTTAAAACCATAGAAATTATCGACAGGTTTCCCAGAAACTATTACTCCAGTCCCAGGTGGCACCACTGTGTTTTCCATAACTGCAATTCTGCAACACTTGGGCCTTATTTCCTGTACATTGCGATAACATGGTACATGTACTTCTGTATTTCCCACTACCATTTTTCCAGAGCTAATCCTAACTTCACAGTTATATTTCTCCATAAAGTCCAATCCCAAGATTCCATCATTTTCAATGTTGGCTAATAACACTTCATGTTCAACTTCAAAACTTCCTAGTCTAATGTTTACGGTTAATTTACCGTAAAATGAGGCAACTTCCCCAGTGGCGGTTATCAATGTAGTGTCAACTTGGTTCACCAAGGGTCTAGATGAGGGTGGAAGATTGTCTAGAAAATCCTTCCTTAAAATGGTAATGTTAGCACCTGTGTCCACCAACATCGCTAAAGATTTGTTTTGCACATTTGCAGCAACAAATAGTCCCTCGTCACTTGGTGATAGATTATTGATCAATACTACTGTGGGCCTTCCATCACTTGCCTGGCCCTGGCCCCCTGACTCGGCAAGTGTGAGTTTTCCTGTCCAGAACTAGTGTTTCCAGATTGAGAGTAATTATTACTCTGGTTTTGAGAATCTCTTTCCCTTTGAAATTGGGGTCTATTCCTTTACATGTTTGAACCATAGTTTCCATTCCCCCTGTAGTTTCCATGCCTGTTATAATTGCTGTTCTGTCTTTGATAATCATTCTGGTTACTATGGTTACCATTTTGGGTACCATTTGGCTTATTCTGGAATCTCATGGTTTTCATTTCCTTCACCATGGAATCCATCCCTTTACTGAATCCAGTTTGCATATTCTCAATAGCTAAATATAGTTTCTCTACACTGGTCTTCAGTCCAGAAACTTCATTCTGTTCTGATAGATTTGGTTGCACCATGGTCCGATCAACTAAGCGTACTGATCGACCTCTATGCCTATCTGCTAACCTATGTGTCTCAAGTCTGACAGCTAAGGTTTCCGCCTCAATAATAGTTTTGGGCTGTGCCTCACGTAATCGAAGTCTCATGTCTGCATCCGGCAGTGCGTCAATAAAATGATCTGTCGCCAGAACATCCACTAAGACTCTATTTGCTTCCGGGTAGGCCTGGCGTGTAAGTTTCTTTATAGACTGAGCCAGTTCAGGAACAGACTCATCCTTTCCTTTTATCCTAGTTTGTAACTGAGCTCTAAACATTCCAGCTCTGTTAATTGTTCCAAATCTGCTAGTCAAACCACTGACTAAGCTATGAAAGTTCCTCCTTTCCGGTATACTAAAGTCACTCAGGACAGCTCTTGCTTGTCCTTTCAAACTTCCTGCTAAAAATAGTGCCTTTGTCTGAAGATCCCAATTATTGATCTCTGCTAAGATCTCAAATTGGTTTAAATAATCTTCAAAGTCTTCAGATCCATCAAATGGTTGTGGTCTCAGTCTGGGTTGTGTATTTCCTCTAGCATTGGTAGCATTTTCAATAGTTTGTGGTCTAGGGAAAGATAATCCATTCAGGGGAGGTAATCCATTGTTATATGGTAAATCTGAGTTCCAGTCTCCTTCCCACCTCCCTGGGCTTGGGTGTCTAGCTCTAACTGGATCAGACATTCCCCTGTTATTAACATGCACTTGTGGATGTGGGAAATTATTCTCTCTAGTTTCCACAAAATTATCCTACCCTCTGTTATTGAAATTAGAATGATCAAAACTCTATATTTGATATGCTAGTTCCAGATCTGATCTGAACTCCATGACTATGTCTCTTTTCTCCATGTTCATTTTGATTTCTATTTCCAGACAAGACAGATCCCCACTGGTGTCCTGTATCATGTTCCTTATCCACTAATGAACTCAACATGTCTTTAGGAGTAGAAGACTGGTATACAGAGTATGAGGTCATATCACCAGCTGCAGCTAATTGTGCATTTTGTCTAACTGATGGCCCCCACCCAATATCAGCTCTTCGGGTTTGGAAATCAACACTCTGTGAAGATGCAGGCTTATGCTGCTCCATACCCCTAGGAGAAATTCCTGAACCAATGTCATCTTTGTCAAGATCTGTCATTAAAGACATACTATTGTCAGATGATTTTGTCCTCGTCTTTTGTTCATGTCTGTTATCGTCCTTGAGAGCAATTCTATTTTCCAAATTTGACAATTCCTTATATATTCCATCTTTCATTGATGACATTTGATTTTGTAGAGTCGTTAATAAAGTTTTAGAGGTCTCCTCATAAAAACTTTTGAGTTGGTTTCTCATTTCCATTTGCAGAGATATTTGAAAATCGCCGAGTTGTTTTTCAAAGTCAAATGTCCTTTCTCTGGATCCAGATTGACTTAAAATACTTTCTTCCTGCATTCTGGAGGCTGTTCCATCATCCAGTTCACCAAATGTGCCTTGTTTAAAGGTTACAATATTTGAATCATCCATCCTGAAAGTTTCAGAAATATTCCTGGATTTCTGATATTTTTCCTCCGTCTTCCAAAGTTCCACTCTCCGAGTTGGACAAAATTACTGTTCACCAGAAACACTGCTGCCACCAATGTAACGTTTGGTCGAGCGGTATATTTGTATTTGATTTGCGTTACTGCGGCGGGTAAGTGGTTAACCTGAACCAGGTGAACAGCATGCAACTCAGTGGAACACAAGGAAAGACACAAAGAGTTTGAGTCAAGTTCAAGATACTTTATGTACCAACAAATGTATATATATATCCACAGTGTTACCAATACAAATCCGAATTGGTGTGATATAAGTAATTGGTGGAATTCACCAATTTGGTGTAATTCACCAATTGGTGGAAAACCTCTTATTTGGAATAAGGCAAACTCCTGGTAAAATGTTGCTAATTAATAACAACAAGGCACTGAATTAGCTTGAAATGTCTCAAGATAAATATTTGGTGAGAACACCAAACCGGTGATTCCAAGTTACAACTTTGGTGGAACACCGGCTTGGTGGAAATTTTGGATGAGCCTCCAGAGTGGTCCAGAATATGGAAAATAATGAAAATAATTATTTTTCCAGGTAGAAAATATCTCTAAGTAATTTAGAGATATATACCAATGCTTACCATGCCTATCCTGGTGTTTACAAGCGCTTGGGTCATGGTAACTAAGATAATTTTGGTAATTTGGTTGGCGTTCCGAAAATGTACTCTGCGAAGGTCCCAGCATGAGTCTGAGGATTCTAGCCATTCAGAGCCTTTTATATGCCGATAAAAATGAACTATGACATTGTTCCAGAACTAAGGGAAGATAATCGTATCAAATTACATGTTAAAATGACACGCCCTCTGTCGGAGAAAAATGTACTGAAACAACATGGCCGCCTTCGCTACAATCGAGGGTCGACAAGTCGGTAAAATGATCGTTTCACAGTATAAAAAGAGTATTTAAATAACAACAATAGTTTGCCGATATTTACTAGGCACCGGAGTGTCATAAAGGTAATAATAGCTGATCTTGGTAACAACTGTGAAGACTAAAATACATCATTGAAGTTCCCGAAGTGGTGACCCGCCAAAATAACATGTGCGTCGACAACTGGTCACATCATAATACAGCTGCACAACAATAATAATACAGCAGGTAAATCTATCCCGTTACACTGCCCCCACCTCAGTGAATATTTGGTCCCCAAATTAGTATATACATGTAACTATGGAAACTATTCCTATTAATTTTCAATATGTAAACCGAAATGCTAAGAAAATATTTGAAACTGAAGTTACACTACAAGAAGTAATATTAACCCAGAAACTCTGGCTGTGATAGGTGAAAATAGGTAAGGGGGCGTGGCATTCCTATCACAGCCCAGATCGCACCTAGGTTAAATTTTGGCGATAAAAATTTATGCGCGAAAAGCGGCTTTTCGCTGACGAAAATAACGAAACGGGAGAGAAAAAATATGCCAATTTGATACAGTTTGACCGACCTTAGCTTCTTTAACCATGTACCATCTCTCATGACTGTATTGATGCTGACAAAAAGTGATCAAATGTGTGAGAAAAAACTTCCATTGATTTTAACGTTTTCGCGCCTTTCTGCCATCTTGTGGAATATGACCTTGATCTCGTGACCTTCCTGATCACGTGAATAAACAGACGTCGCTATTGGTTCTTGATGACGTGGGCCAGAAGACCAACCCCATTCTGCGCATGTCCCTGTAAACTATGGCGAAAGAAACCCAACGGCAAAATGACAAAATCCGTGTTTGATGGCAGATTCCATCTACTTAAAGGAGTCATTAGGTGGTTGTCATAGTGCTGGAGATGCCAAATCATATTATTTATTCGACAAAATGCTTTTTGTGCGTCTGTCTCAATTCCCCACGCCGTGTGCAGTTAAAGATCTCGAGCGACTGACGTCTTATTTATTTTTTTCCTTTTCGGTTTGTATATGTGATTCGGGCTAAAGGGGTCAGCAACAACAACCAAAAATAAAAAATAGACTCCTTAGCCGATGTTTTCGGGCTAGAAGTAATATATATACTACTGAGTTTACACTTACAGTAACAAATCAGTAAAAATTTGGAAATCTTGTTGTTGCCATAGCTACCAATAATTATCTACATTCTACTGGATAAAAACTAACATTGAAATTGACATTCATAACTGGCAGTTTACATGTATTCTGTGAAAGTTTCGCATTTGACGTCATGCAGTGTTTCTTCTTTTGCAGCCTAAATGGAGCCAAAATGAGATGTCCATCCAGAAAAGAAGGAAGGCAACTCTAGTATTGGAATTTGTAAACCGAAAATAGTCTACATCACTGCATGTGTCAAATTACAAGCGTCTAGTCCGTCATTCATAATCCAGCCGTCGTCCATTAGAGAATATCCGCGTCCATAATCCAAAGACCTATTCCATTTCCATATAACAGTATTAGCACCAAATTCAAAAAGACAAAAGTATACATAAACATAGGCTTGTTTCCTGCAAGAGAGAAGCGGTCAACAGTTTTCAATGATGCCGGCAAGACATCATGATGTTCCAAATATCAAATCCGTATCGCTGATCAGTATTCTTAATCCATAATATTCGTTATAGAGTCGTCATCTAAAAAAAAAGATGTATCTCAGTCACGCTTTGATTGTGGCTGTTCATATGAATACCATGAGGATCTTGAAGTACATGGGTTCATACGGCCCCTAGCCCCGGGTTAAGCGAATTAGACACAAGTTACGAAACGTAGCGCCATAGATCTTGCACGCTACGTTCGTATTTTGCTATCAGCATGCGATATGTATCGCCAAATTTGAGAAACTTTGAGTGGAGGCGCTTGGTGGAATAGCCCTGTTTTATAAGATAGAAATGTACTTTAACATAGACAATTTCAAAAGAGCAATTTACTGACCTAAGCCTAGTTCAACAGTAAAGCTCAAGATTGGCATAGTTAATACATGTACAGCAGAAAAATATGCAATGTATCAATATCATACTCGATACCATTTAAATTATCAGTTTCTACTCCAGTATACAACTGACTACATGTTGTACATCTATGAATATTATTTCAAAGTATAAATGTATTTCTTTCTTTTTTAACAGGACATCTGTCAAAAGTACCATGAGTCAAGGGAGATAATTATGCTGAAAATACCCTGAGACAATGGAAACAGCAGCAGCTAATGGTTTTGAAGAGAAGTATATACACAAACATTAAATACTGCTGTTCAAAATAGATGGAATTCTATTTCTCAATATAATTCCATTTAACTATATTGTACATGTATGACATAAAAAAATATACCTAATATTTCCTTGGACTAGAACTGGACTAGATAATGTCAAATTTTATAATTTAAAGAGAATTTTCTTATAAACATAGATTATAAATCACCAAAGGAATTTAAATTCTATATTGAAGGTATGAATATCTAAGGAAAAAGTGTTGCCAGGCGCTGGTCACACAGATCAACTAAACCTCGAAGATGATAGTAACTGGCCTCTCGTCGTAGTTCTGTTAAGTATCGTTGATCTGTTGGGAGGATGTCCACAACAGCTTCGTCAAAATTTCTCAAATAATTTAATAAAAGACGAAACTGCTGTGGATCTCTGTCGACAAAATATACATCCGTATGGGTCGTTTTGTCCATCGGTATGAAAATAGGATCTTTTACCATCCATCCGAGGATGCAATCCGGATCCGACTCTAGGATTTGAAGGGATGTTTCAAACCTGGTACCTCTCACTAATAATATTATGCGACCTGTCTGCTGCTTCTGCATATATTTTAGCATTGTTCGCTTCTTGGCCTCTATGATTGCCCGGTCATCAACATATTTCTCCGGCCCCTTTTCATTCATCCAACTCCTCGACTTATCCACCTCCTCTGTATTTACTCCATCTCCTGCCTCATCCACCACTTCTGTATTTACTCCATCTCCTGCCTCATCCACCACCTTTTCTTCATTAATGTCACCTCTCTCTTCTACACCTATCTGTACCTCCTCTCCAACTTCTCCCCAGCTACTCTCCGTTAAATTATCCGCAATCTCCACCTCCTCATCTTCTTCATTTCCATCACATACACTAACCTCCTTCCTGGCGAAATACTCCTGTATGGTAACAGTTCTGGGGGGCACTGGTGTTAATTCCTTCCCAGAAACTGACTCTTCCGACTGAATTTTCGGGACTTTTATCGTGATGGCCGGTACTCTCTTCTTTCCCCTCTTTCTTCCACGCTGTGCCCCTGATTTTAACGGCTCATTTCCCGGGATGGCTTGTTGCTCAATTGCATCTTTTAATTCAGATTCCTTATAAGTCCGGAACTGTTCCATGGCTTCATACCCGATGGCTTGTGTTTTCCTGTTGTACATTTCCATTCGTGGTTTGTAACATGGCTGATGTTTGCAGTTCTTCCTGTCAAACATACGATCGCACTCTGTGCATTCCCCACGAGAAACTTGAGTGTTGTTCTATCACATGACGTTCAGCGGCAAAGAGTTGCTGCACTGCAAAGTTTTTGCATATTGTGCACTTCCATAATGAATTCTACAAGGGAATGATAAAGAGAAAAAAACAAAATTTTACTATCCAATTAGTAAAAAACAAAATCTCCATACGTATCTGGTTTACGACGCTCTCTCCCGTCAGTTGGTCGTGAACCAGTCTTTGTCTCTGTGTCCATGGTAACAGTCTCTGTCCCTCTGTCTATGGCAAAAGGGTCTTGCATTTCATCCACCCCTTCTTCTTTAGCAGTATTCCTAGACTGCTGTAATAAAACCTGAGAATCCTTAGTAGTTAATTCCTGTTCCACATGTGTCTCCACTTGCTTAAACCATGTTGGTTTATTTTCACCAGTATATTGTTTCAACCTATCATGGTGTACTACTTTAGGTTTTGATTTGGGAGTTTCCTGGATCCTGAAAGTTATGTCAGATAACTTTTTAGTTATAACAAATGGTCCTTTCCAAGGCCGAGATAACTTTGGACAAATTCCCCTTTTTCCTAGTAGGTGTATGTAACCATACAATATCACCAGCATTATAGAGCTGATGATGGATTCCAACATCATAGTTTCTTTTCATCCTGTCACTAGCCAAGTTCATTTTCTGCCTAGCAGTTTCATGAAGTTCTTCCATTTTATTGGCTAAGTCATATGCATAATCTGTGACTAATTCTTCCTTCTCATCCTCAGAAGGAGAGCCCAGAAGTAAGTCTATGGGGAGTTTAATTTCTCTACCCAACATCATGGCACATGGCGTGACACCAGTAGTCTCATGTATTGAGGACCTATATGCCATCATAACCAAAGGTACGTATTTATCCCAGTTCTTCTTCTTCTGATGCCCTGCGACATATGATGCAAGCATATTTTCAATGGTCTGATTCATCCGTTCAACCATACCATCAGATTGTGGCCTTAGGGGTGTAGTTCGTGTTTTATTACCTCCCATTAACTGACACACTTCCCGAAACACACGAGATTCAAAATTTGAACCCTGATCGGAATGTATCTGGTGAGGAACACCAAAAACAGAAATTACCCTTTCCACTAACTTCGAAGCTATGGTTGTAGCCTCTTGATCAGGAATTGGAATTGCTTCCATCCATTTTGTGAAATAGTCACCTATCACCAATAGGTATCTATTTCCTGCTTGCGTCACAGGAAGAGGCCCCATGACGTCCAACGAAATCCTTTCCATCGTTGCTCCTACATTATATTTCTTCATGGGTGCCTTAGGTTTGTGTTGGGGGCGTTTGCGTGCAGCACAAATGTCGCACGACTTGCACCAATGCTCTACATCTTTAGTCATCCCATACCAGAAAAATCTAGCTTTGATTTTCCCCAGTGTTTTATTTATTCCTAAATGACCAGATGTGGGCTCATTGTGTAGATGTTCCAAAACTACATTCTTGAGGGCCTTGGGCAAAACTATATGATAGGTGAACTCTGTTCCCCTGTCATTCTCCCATTTCCTGTACAAAATCCCATCCCTAAGAAGCAAAGTATCCCATCTAGCCCAGTAGTATTTGAAGGTAACTCCTAAGCGGGAAATCTCAGACCACTCCGGTCTTTTCCCGAGATCCTTCCATTTTATTATACTACTGATAGTGGAATCTTCCTTTTGAGATTTCTGTATCAGTTCAGGGGAGATAACTCCTACTGGAATGTCACTGACAGATCCTGAGGGTTCCCCATTAGCAGTTTCCCTGACAATAGTTTTATTTGGCTTTTTCTTAGCCGGCCTACATGCAACAGGCTGTTGCTTTGAGTCATCCTGTGTTGGTTCTACAGTTTCCTGTATGGTTTTACTCTCCATTTCAAATTCATGTAGTTGCTCCTTCCTTTCACAATGTCTACAATCTTGATCATAGCAAGGCCTACGAGACAGTCCATCAGCATTACTGTGGATTCGCCCTGCCCTGTATTCTATGTCCATATCTTAAGTAGACAACAACTCTAGCCATCTAGCAATTTGACCTTCTGGCTTCTTAAAGTTCAATAACCACCTAAGTGCTCCATGATCTGTTCTGACCAAGAAAGGTCTACCATAAAGATAGTGGTGAAATTGTTTCACCGACAAGACAACAGCTAGTAGTTCCCTCCTAGTAACGCAGTATTGTCGTTCCGTTTTGCTCAAAGACTTACTAAAGTATCCAATCACTCTCTCTACACCATCCTGAACCTGGGAAAGAACGCCACCTATCGCAAAATTGCTAGCATCTGTGTCAAGCACAAATTTCCCTTGTGGATTTGGGTATGCCAAAATTGGTGCTGAAGTCAACTCCTTCTTCAATTTATTGAAAGCTTCGTCCCGAGCTTCAGTCCAATTAAAAGGTCGACCAGTTTCCATCACTGGTAAAGAGGTCTAGCTATGTTTGCAAATCCTTTTATGTACCGTCTATAATAGGAACAAAGGCCTAGGAAACTACGAATATCTTTCACATTCCTGGGAACTGGCCATTCACTTACTGCCTTTATCTTTTCTGGGTCAGTGGCTACCCCTTGGTCACTCACTACATGTCCTAGATAATTTACTTCTTTCTGAAATAAATTGCACTTTTTGGGACTGAGTTTAAGATTAGCTTCTTTCAGTCTTTGGAAAACTTCTCTTAAGTTTGCCATTTCCTGCTGGAATGAATCTCCAAACACAATAATGTCATCTAAATATATCAGACAAGTCTTGAAATTGAGACCAGAGAAAATCCTCTCCATAAGACGCTCAAAAGTAGCAGGAGCATTTGCTAGACCAAAACTCATGACAGAGAATTGGTAGAATCCTGTCCCCGTACAAAAAGCGGTTTTAGCTTTATCCTTTTCGGCCATACCAACTTGCCAATATCCTGATTTCAAATCCAAAGTACTGAACCAATTTGATCCACTTAAGGTATCTATGGTATCCGTAATTACTGGCAAAGGATGTGCATCTTTTACCGTGACATCATTTAGACGTCGATAGTCCACACAATATCGAATTTCTCCCGTTTTCTTCCTAACGAGCACTACTGGAGATGCCCAGGGACTATAGGAAGGTTCTATTATTCCTTTCTCTAACATCATCTGAACTTCCTTATCAGCCTCATCCCTTAGAGCTATGGGAACTCGCCTAGGATTTTGTTTTATTGGCCTTGCATCTCCAACATTTATCTCATGTTCCACTAGATGTGTGCGACCAATATCATTCCCATCCTTTGAGAATGTATCCTTAAATTCCACCAAAAGATCAACCAATTGTTGTTTTTGAGGTTCTGACAGATTTGCAGAACTCCTTTCCAATAAATCCTCCAAATGACTAGGGACTTTAGAAGTTGATTTGTTGCCAACTTGACATTTTGATACAGAATAGGTTTCAGCTATCTCTACACTGATTTCTTCAGCTGGTTCACAGACAGCTGTAATAGTGTTCTTATAGATAGTCTGACAGGTATCCCCAGGATTCATGATTCTCAATGGAATCACTCCACTTCTAGGATCAACTATTGCCTTGGCAATTAACATCCCCTTTTTCTCAAGGAATTGCTCTGTGGGCTCCACAATACACTCCTTAAAACCATAGAAATTATCGACAGATTTCCCAGAAACTATTACTTCAGTCCCAGGTGGCACCACTGTGTTTTCCATAACTGCAATTCTGCAACACTTGGGCCTTATTTCCTGTACATTGCGATAACATGGTACTTCTGTATTTCCCACTACCATTTTTCCAGAGCTAATCCTGACTTCACAGTTATATTTCTCCATAAAGTCCAATCCCAAGATTCCATCATTTTCAATGTTGGCTAATAACACTTCATGTTCAACTTCAAAACTTCGTAGTCTAATGTTTACGGTTAATTTACCGTAAAATGAGGCAACTTCCCCAGTGGCGGTTAGCAATGTAGTGTCAACTTGGTTCACCAAGGGTCTAGATGAGGGTGGAAGATTGTCTAGAAAATCCTTCCTTAAAATGGTAATGTTAGCACCTGTGTCCACCAACATCGCTAAAGATTTGTTTTGCACATTTGCAGCAACAAATAGTCCCTCGTCACTTGGTGATAGATTATTGATCAATACTACTGTGGGCCTTCCATTACTTGCCTGGCCTTGGCCCCCTGACTCGGCAAGTGTGAGTTTTCCTGTCCAGAACTAGTGTTTCCAGATTGAGAGTAATTATTACTCTGGTTTTGAGAATATCTTTCCCTTTGAAATTGGGGTCTATTCCTTTGCATGTTTGAACCATAGTTTCCATTCCCCCTGTAGCTTCCATGCCTGTTATAATTGCTGTTCTGTCTTTGATAACCATTCTGGTTACTATGGTTACCATTTTGGTTACCATTTGGCTTATTCTGGAATCTCATGGTTTTCATTTCCTTCACCATGGAATCCATCCCTTTACTGAATCCAGTTTGCATATTCTCAATAGCTGAATATAATTTCTCTACACTGGTCTTCAGTCCAGAAACTTCATTCTGTTCTGATAGATTTGGTTGCACCATGGTCCGATCAACTAAGCGTACTGATCGACCTCTATGCCTATCCGCTAACCTATGTGTCTCAAGTCTGACAGCTAAGGTTTCCGCCTCAATAATAGTTTTGGGCTGTGCCTCACGTAATCGAAGTCTCATGTCTGCATCCGGCAGTGCGTCAATAAAGTGATCTGTCGCCAGAACATCCACTAAGACTCTATTTGCTTCCGGGTAGGCCTGGCGTGTAAGTTTCTTTATAGACTGAGCAAGTTCAGGAACAGACTCATCCTTTCCTTTTATCCTAGTTTGTAACTGAGCTCTAAACATTCCAGCTCTGTTAATTGTTCCAAATCTGGTAGTCAAACCACTGACTAAGCTATGAAAGTCCCTCCTTTCCGGTATACTACAGTCACTCAGGACAGCTCTTGCTTGTCCTTTCAAACTTCCTGCTAAAAATAGTGCCTTTGTCTGAAGATCCCAATTATTGATCTCTGCTAAGATCTCAAATTGGTTTAAATAATCTTCAAAGTCTTCAGATCCATCAAATGGTTGTGGTCTCAGTCTGGGTTGTGTATTTCCTCTAGCATTGGTAGCATTTTCAAAAGTTTGTGGTCTAGGGGAAGATAATCCATTCAGGGGAGGTAATCCATTGTTATATGGTAAATCTGAGTTCCAGTCTCCTTCCCACCTCCCTGGGCTTGGGTGTCTAGCTCTAACTGGATCAGACATTCCCCTGTTATTAACATGCACTTGTGGATGTGGGAAATTATTCTCTCTAGTTTCCACAAAATTATCCTACCCTCTGTTATTGAAATTAGAATGATCAAAACTCTATATTTGATATGCTAGTTCCAGATCTGATCTGAACTCCATGACTATGTCTCTTTTCTCCATGTTCATTTTGATTTCTATTTCCAGACAAGACAGATCCCCACTGGTGTCCTGTATCATGTTCCTTATCCACTAATGAACTCAACATGTCTTTAGGAGTAGAAGACTGGTATACAGAGTATGAGGTCATATCACCAGCTGCAGCTAATTGTGCATTTTGTCTAACTGATGGCCCCCACCCAATATAAGCTCTTCGGGTTTGGAAATCAACACTCTGTGAAGATGCAAGCTTATGCTGCTCCATACCCCTAGGAGAAATTCCTGAACCAATGTCATCTTTGTCAAGATCTGTCATTAAAGACATACTATTGTCAGATGATTTTGTCCTCGTCTTTTGTCCATGTCTGTTATCGTCCTATTTTCCAAATTTGACGATTCCTTATATATTCCATCTTTCATTGATGACATTTGATTTTGTAGAGTCGTTAATAAAGTTTTAGAGGTCTCCTCATAAAAACTTTTGAGTTGGTTTCTCATTTCCATTTGCAGAGATATTTGAAAATCGCCGAGTTGTTTTTCAAAGTCAAATGTCCTTTCTCTGGATCCAGATTGACTTAAAATGCTTTCTTCCTGCATTCTGGAGGCTGTTCCATCATCCAGTTCACCAAATGTGCCTTGTTTAAAGGTTACAATATTTGAATCATCCATCCTGAAAGTTTCAGAAATATTCCTGGATTTCTGATATTTTTCCTCCGTCTTCCAAAGTTCCACTCTCCGAGTTGGACAAAATTACTGTTCACCAGAAACACTGCTGCCACCAATGTAACGTTTGGTCGAGCGGTAAATTTGTATTTGATTTGCGTTACTGCAGCGGGTAAGTGGTTAACCTGAACCAGGTGAACAGCATGCAACTCAGTGGAACACAAGGAAAGACACAAAGAGTTTGAGTAAAGTTCAAGATACTTTATGTACCAACAAATGTATATATATATCCACAGTGTTACCAATTGGTAATTGGTGTATACAAATCCGAATTGGTGTGATATAAGTAATTGATGGAATTCACCAATTTGGTGTAATTCACCAATTGGTGGAAAACCTCTTATTTGGAATAAGGCAAACTCCTGGTAAAATGTTGCTAATTAATAACAACAAGGCACTGAATTAGCTTGAAATGTCTCAAGATAAATATTTGGTGAGAACACCAAACCGGTGATTCCAAGTTACAACTTTGGTGGAACACCGGCTTGGTGGAAATTTTGGATGAGCCTCCAGAGTGGTCCAGAATATGGAAAATAATGAAAATAATTATTTTTCCAGGTAGAAAATATCTCTAAGTAATTTAGAGATATATACCAATGCTTACCATGCCTATCCTGGTGTTTACAAGCGCTTGGGTCATGGTAACTAAGATAATTTTGGTAATTTGGTTGGCGTTCCGAAAATGTACTCTGCGAAGGTCCCAGCAAGAGTCTGAGGATTCTAGCCATTCAGAGCCTTTTATATGCCGATAAAAATGAACTATGACATTGTTCCAGAACTAAGGGAAGATAATCGTATCAAATTACATGTTAAAATGACACGCCCTCTGTCGGAGAAAAATGTACTGAAACAACATGGCCGCCTTCGCTACGATCGAGGGTCGACAAGTCGGTAAAATGATCGTTTCACAGTATAAAAAGAGTATTTAAATAACAACAATAGTTTGCCGATATTTACTAGGCACCGGAGTGTCATAAAGGTAATAATAGCTGATCTTGGTAACAACTGTGAAGACTAAAATACATCATTGAAGTTCCCGAAGTGGTGACCCGCCAAAATAACATGTGCGTCGACAACTGGTCACATCATAATACAACACGTATTATGCGTGGGCGCCTATGGCGGATGTGCCATGTGCTTTATTGAGTGTAGTTTTCTGTAATTTTGTATTTTATGTCCGCAAACACGTGTGTCATGGCTGAATATTTTAGTTATGAGGAGCACTTTTATCCGGGCTATTACGTGTGATAACTCTCTGGACTTCGCAGTGTCTCCCATAACTGAAAATGACCTCTCAATCTGCGATGGAGAAAATCAACAACAACAACAACAACCATGCTCTCATCAGTCCTGAGATGGCTGGTGCCTTAGACTCTCCGTCAAATGACGGTGCCCGTCAACGGAAGTCACACCATACAAGAAACTTTAGCCTCAACAGGGACAAAGTTCTGAAAAGAAAACTAGGTAGTCTCAAACAAGGTTTCCTAAACATTGATTGGAAAGCTCCAAGATCCAAATGTTGTGTGCTATCCATGGATGTGAAAACATTTGAGGGCCTGCGTTGTGTCTTTCAAGTTCGTTACTGGAATGAACAGAGATGCAATGAACTATTCCGAGTAGACTGGAAGGAATCCACAGACAGTAATCTTCACGTTGTTGAAGATAGAATCACAATAAACCGTCAGTTCCCTCAGCTTGACAAACTGTGTGTCATCACAATCTATAGAACGACAAACAATATCATGGTTCAAGGCAATTACGTGCGTACATGGGTTGACCATGAACTACCTGTTCTAATGAACTTGTGCTTCGCGGTCGGTGACACAAACTGTGAATCCAGTATGGAGGAAACTCTTAGTGAAATTCGATACACTCCTCCAAATGAAGCTGCTGTCAATGTAAAATGTGTCCTTCCTGTATCCTCGCCACCCCACTCTGAAAGCACCCAGGTGTGCGTGCTTGACAAGGCAAGCTGCCCCAGGCAAACTATTGACAATGATGACTGGGTAATAGATACAGTTTACACTGATGCTCAACACAAGTCCGCCAATGATATCCTTGAAAAAGAACAGGTTATGCTTAGCACAAGTACCCCAACACTGGATTGTGCTCAACTTACAGAGTTGAGCATTCCGATACTAGTCAGTGATAGGCTCACAGAGATGAGCATCTGGTCGCCTAACTCTGATGAGGGTACAGAGGTGGGTATCCCAAGCCCAACTACTGATAGTGGGGATTTGAATGTCGCCAATGATCAACACCATACCGGTACTACTGTCCGTACATGCATCTCCTCCTGTACCACAGCTGTTTGTGAAAAAGAGCAGCTGATGTTGAGGCCCTCATCAGTGGCCAGTGACCAGCCTGAAGAGGCGAGCAATCATAGCCTTGCTACTCAAAATGTTGAAAGTGGTCTCAATGATGGTCAACATATAAGTACATTCATTGGATCTACCTCCCCACTGTGTAGTATTACTGTCTGCCAGAAAGATCAGGTTCCCTTGAGTACCCCTACTATGGGCAGTGATCAGCTTGAAGAGGAGTGCGAGCCCAGACAAACTCCTATCAGTGCTGACAATCAACATAGACCAACTGACAGTACCAATAATACCTCCACTAGCGATCCTTCAGCTACTGACGTACTGACTACCTCCACAATAGACTGTGATAAATTATTGATGGTTGCCGACAGTAATCTAACTACTGATTGTGAAGGCTTGCCATCACATTCTACCCACAGTGAAGACCCTAGTTCTGTTACTGACATTTCTACATGTGAATCTCAGTATCCCGGTCGCCCAGCACTTGTCATCACCCCTGGTCCCACATCCAAGAAAGTGGTTGACCCTGTACCCCATAAAGCAGCGACAAGGAAAGGCCTGCATAAACCTAGCAGCTTTGCGGGGAGCCCTTCCTCGAAAACATCATCCAAAAAAGCTCGCCCACTGTCTTCTAAAACAGGTCACCCTGATCCAGCAGCCATACTAGCCGTACATGTGGTTGAAATGAAACTCATAAACATAGAACAGCAAATGAAGAACAACAACCATTCATTCAATCAGGAACTCTTGTCTCTGAAATGTAACATGGAAAATATGGCTTCTGGATTTAAAACAGATTTGCTGGATAGTAAACAACAGCTGAATAATAGATTCAAACAGCAGTCTGAGGAATTCAAGTCCTTCGTACTTGACAAAGATAATGAACTGACATCTCTCAGAAGTGAAATCGTTTCCCTCAAAAACCAAATAGCCTCACTGAGAGACAGATGTACGAACCTTGAGAAGAGATGTAAAGCCAATGAACCGATCCTGCAAGCCTTCTCCGCTATCTCAACTTCACCCCCACTATCCAGTAAGCCTGAGGATCCACCTCCTCCTGAGGAAGTGATACCAAGTACTTCAGCTGATGTGACGGTTACTAGCAAATCCAATGTGTCCACCCCTTCCAAAACCTTGTGTGCCTCCCATATTGTGTCTGTCCCTATATACAACAAGTATTCAGCGCTGGATACTACACAAAATCCTGTTTCCCATCAGCCCCAGGATCTGAAATCAACTCCCCAGGAGTCCAGAAAGGATTTCAGTGCATCTCCGATACCACCCTCAACCTTACATTTAATCGTTGGGAGCTCTATGGTAAAGGGGTTGAAAAGCAGAAAACTGGATAGATCTGGCAATACCCACATTCGCACACTGCCAGGTGCTCGAGTAAGAGATGTGACCAATTACATTCAGTCCCTGAATAGAATTCACACAGAAACCAGATCAGTAAAATTCATGATCGGATCAAATGACTGTGGCAGTAGGGCGAATATCCAAGACACTGTGCTTGACATACAGACACTACTTTCTGAGGCGAAAACATGCTTCCCATCAGCAACGTTCAGCTTTATAGAACTACTGCCACGCAGAGGGAAATTGGCCAAGTTGTACAACAAAAACATTGAACTGCTTAACAGTGAACTACGAGTGTTATGTGACATTGAGAAAGTCAATCTGATCACAATTGTGAGATATTTCATGGACGAGCATGGCTCTGCAAAGAATTACCTATTTGCAGACTCGACACACCTGAATGAGAAAGGAAGTGCACTGCTGGCAAAATCTATAATAGGGGCATCCAGATTCGGGGGAACAAATACTTCAGCCCGCAAACCGCCCCCTCCCTCAAAATATTTGTCCCAGTCACCTCCATGTAGTCTAGCGACACAAACACCTCCATGTAGTCTAGCGACACAAACACCTCCAGATAGTTCAGTGACACCAGAGCCAGCTGTTCCAAATGTTGCTACCACTGATGGCAGTAGCACTTCACAACAATCCGACCATGCCACCAGTAAGGATGTGTACCCCGATTCCAATACCTCATGGAATGTACAAGTTCCAACTGTGTCTGCACATGCCAACCCAGTAACGCCTTCACCTGAGTCTACCCCTGCGAGAGTGCCCATTAAGCCATTAACAGCAGCCCAGCCTCCCCCAATGTTCCCACCATTCAACTATGCCCCATACAACCAGATGTATGCCAGTGACTTGCTGTCTTTCCCAAGGCCGCCTTCCCCACCATGGACATACGCATGTAGTCAGTCTCCGCCTCCGGGACTTAACTTTCCTAGTGGAACATGGCCCTATCAAATGCCCGGTATGGGCCCACCTATGTGGTGGAGAGCTCAATGAGTGCACTTTGATCTGACTGCGATTTCTCCCTAATAGTTCATTTACATGACATGATTTAATTAATTATTGTGAATAGAGTGTATTTCATTGCTAACCATGTTTCCATATTGTGAACTGATGAATTCTGCATTGTATTCTCACTGAGTGACATATTGTTTTCCTCGGATATCAACTATTGTATTCATCGGAGCTTAGCTGCAGTATTCTATGCATCAGAAGTCTATTCATCGGAAATCAATTACAGTATTCGTTAGATCAGCTATCAATCAGAAATCAATTACAATATTTCGCTTGTCAATTTGTATTTTCATCAAAGTTGGAATCTATTCAAAGTTTGATCTATTGGTTTTAAATTTCTCCTAGTTAATCCATTCCTGCATTATTAATTGATCGATTTGTATTGATAAAATTATTAGCAAGTAATTTTATTGCTCGATTGCAACTTTGATACTGTTATTATGAATCTATATAATACGTATAAAATATCTAGTTGGAATATACAGGGCCTGGCCCCCAAATGCTCCTCGCTATTGTCCCTAAATATGGACACCTTACAGTTATTCGATGATAGTGATTTTATTGCCCTCACTGAGAGTTGGGTGACTGCCAATGAAGTTACCAGTAACACATATAAAGATTCTTTCCCTGGTTATACCACAGAATGCTTTGCCAGAACTTGTCCTCATTCTCGTGAAGATAGAGGAGGAACAGCTTTCCTGTTTAAGAATAAATTTAAGGAGGCCATCACAACAATCAATAATCATGATGGTGACATCATATGGATTAAAATTTCTGCAACTGCTCTCAAACTAAAGAGAGACCTTTTTATTTGTGTGGCATATATACCACCAGAGAATTCATCAATTTGGCAGAAAAAGGCCTATATTCCATTCAGTATATTGGAAAATGATATATCATTTTACCAAAGGCTTGGTGATGTAATCATTTGTGGAGATCTCAATTCTAGATCTGCTCAACTAACTGATATTATCCCAGTGTGTCACGCATCACGGCACTCTCCCCTACCTGATCTCAATACTATATGTAACGTAACTATCCCTACAGTACGAAATAATCAGGATTCTATAGTTAATCAGTTTGGCAAGTCACTCACACAGCTTTGTAAAAGTACAGGTATCTGTATACTTAATGGAAGATGCACAGGCGATAGCTTTGGTAATTTGACCTGTTATACATATAATGGGGCTAGCACAGTGGATTTGTTCCTTGTGCATTCCAGTATGTATCCGGATATCTCTTCTTTAAAAGTGATGCCATTATCTTACCTGTCTGATCATTGTATTGTATCGTTAGAACTCAATATTGCCGCCTCATCCTCACAGATTACAGCAGGCTCACTTCATACTAAGAACACGGATGACCGTACTAATGCCAAACCGTCGAAATCCCCACAATATAAGTACATCTGGGACCGGCTTTCAACTGAACGATACACTCACTCCCTTAAGTACGACTGTGAAATAAGGTCAAAGATGAACTCTTTCCTCATGAGCTCCTTCGGTACTCCAAACGGTATTAATAATGCGACCTCTGACTTCTCTGATATACTCCTAACCACTTCCAACAAGTCCCTAAAACTTGTGCGTATTAAAAAAGGCCCTCGTAAACGTAAAAAATGGTTTGATAGCGATTGTCAGGAACTTAAAAATAGTCTCCAGAGAGCCTGGAAGCAGCATTTATCATTTCCTTTTGACCGTAGCTAGTCTTCTTCATGACTTACACCAAAAACGTAAACTTTATAAAAAAACCAGAAAATGGAAGGAGAATAGATTTCGAGAGGACATCCTTTCGAAACTTAATCTACTACAGTCTACTGATCCGAAAGAGTACTGGAAATTAATCAAGTCCCTCACTGAAGATAATAGTACCTCAGCAGTGGATAACATTCCCCTTACTACATGGCATCAACATTTCTCCAAGCAAAACAAAGATATTAACAATAAATGTCTTCCTTTTCATGACCAGGTAAAAACTAATGTAGTTTTGAATGAACAAGTCAAAGATGTTAATGAGGATTTGAATCAGCCTATTACAGCGGCTGAATTGTTATTTGCGGTTAAGAAACTTAAAAATAATAAATCCAGTGGGCCTGATCTTATATTAAATGAAATGTTAAAAAATTCTGTTCCTTTATTAATGGACCACTTTCTGAAACTCTTTAACATTATCTTAGATAGTGGATCCTTTCCACCATGTTGGAGCAGTGCATTCCTCATCCCAGTGTTTAAGAAGGGAGACAACTCTGAGGCGACCAACTATAGAGGCATTGCCCTTGCCAGCTGTCTGTGTAAATTTTTCCTTAATATAATTAACAGCCGCATCACTAACTATTTAGAAGAGAGTGAACTCTTAGATAGCGCCCAATTTGGCTTCCGGAAAGGACTCTCAACTGTCGATAATATATTCCTGTTAAACACACTAATCAAGAAATATAAATCCACTCACAAAAAACTCTTCATATGTTTTATTGATTTCAGTAAGGCATTTGACCATATTTGGCATGATGGGCTGTTCTACAAACTTATGTCTCACAACATCAATGGGAAAATCTATAATGTTTTGAAAAGTATGTATACACACTCCTCTTATATAGTTAGAACCAAACAGGGTGTTTCCAAACCCAATGACTCTGAATTGGGGGTTAAACAAGGTTGTGTCTGCAGCCCCACCCTATTCAACATTTACATGAATGATTTACAGCATTATCTCAATTCCCCATTAGGCAAAGCCCCTACTCTCAATGACAATGAATTCTCATTTACTCTATGCTGATGACCTAGTACTGTTCTCTACAACTAAATCTGGACTTCAAACCAATCTAAATAACCTCTCCACTTTCTGTTCTGAGTGGAAAATGAAAATAAATCTCGATAAATCGAAAGTCCTTGTTTGTGGCCGCAGCCATAAATTTGCCCAGGCTCATTTCGTATTCAACATTAATACTCTCATTCTACACATTGTTGACTCTTATTGTTACCTTGGTATTATCTTCACCTGTCAAGGTAATTTCAAGAAGGCTGTGTCAAACCTAAAAATCAGAGCGTTGCGCTCCTGGTTTAAAATCAAACAGGGGCTAACTACTAATTATTCATTACCTATTGAAACCTCAATTAAAATGTATATTTCTATAACAGAACCCATATGTTCCTATGCTTCTGAAGTCTGGGGTCTCAGTGTTCTGAACTCTCAGAAATTTGACTTCTCCAACTGGTCTCGTTCTGTGTGTAACAAAGTTACCATTCAAACTTGTAAGAGTATACTGGGAGTACCGAAGAGAACTAATAATGTCAGCTGTCTGGCTGAACTTGGTTTATACCCAATGTCAGTCCAGATATTAGTGCGCATGGCTAAATATTGGTCTAAATTAAGATCATCTACCAACAGTCGACTTTATGACGCATACATGGAAGACAAATCCTTCATACATCAGCAGCCTAAATTGTCATGGGTTAGTGCTGTTGAAAATCTGGTTCACTCATCTATGGGTTATCTCCCTGGACAGTCTTGTCCCCCAAGAAACATTGGCAGTAAAGTGACATGTTTTCTTAAAGAAAATTTTGTCAACTTCTTCCTTGACAGCACATCGCAAGGTGCGGATAGCTCACCATCGAAAATGAGAACATTTGGCACGATTAAACATGATATTTCACTATCTAGCTATCTCTTACATATTAAGAATAGACAGCACCGCCTTGCATTAACTAGTTTACGCCTCAGTACTCACTCTCTTGAAATCGAGAGAGGTCGATACAAAAAACATACCTCCTAATGAGAGGGTCTGCAAACAGTGCTCTCTAGGGTCTGTTGAGGATGAGCGGCATTTTTTATTGTCCTGCCCTTTCTACCATGCGCTCAGGCAGGGTATCGTCAATATTATATCTCAACAGCAGTATGATATATGTAACCTGTTCGAGCTTCTCCTGGACCCCCCTTCTGATATTGCTCCTGCCGTGGGATGCTTCGTTTATTGCTGCTTTAAAAAGAAGCGTGTATTACATTCAAGCAAGACTCCTGTCCCTTGAACAGTCTTTGTAATATAACTGAGAGTTATAGCCTTTATCTATTTGAATGTATTTAGGTCAGTTACTTATTAATTTGTTGTTGTACCCGGCCCCACGTGGGCGTATATGTACAAATAAAGAAATCTGAATCTGAATCTGATGTAACTGCGAAATCCCGAATGTACGGAAAATAAGCTTTGCAATGGTATGCGATAATACAGGAATTGCAGCAGAACAACAACAACAGAACGCTGCAAAACGCAGCTAAAATGCGACAATTTCTTCGCTTTTTTCGTGATTTCCAACAGATGGAAAGCAAACACAAAACATTTTTTCGCAAGATTACCTATTTTTAGATTAAACGTTGCTGATATTGATATAAAACGTGAACAAATTACGTAAAATGGGCCTGTGGGAGACCATTGGTAAATATTTTTCCACATGACATGGGACATAAAACGGGATATTTTACATCGCTGGAAACGTATGAAAATTGAAATCAGTCCATGGGTTAAAGAGCTACGCCATTACAAATCTGTTATGGGTCAGAGAGAGAAAATTCCCCACAAGTCTATGGGGGAAAGAGTTAATAAATGTAAACAAATACAAGATGGCCGCTATCATCACGTCATTTTCAGAAAATGCATTTTTGGGTCGATTTTTCGGACAGATTTGTGGATGATATTTTTTTTTCTGCGTTTTCTTTGCAAAAAATGCATGATAAATTGGTAAATGATAATCTGATATGAAATGAAATAGGATTTACCAAATTTTTCATGCAGAAAAGCACAAATTTTGAAGAATGCTGACGAAAATATCACTTTTCTGGTACCCCACATTGCAGCCAACGTCATGCAAATATGTTCAAAATGACCCGAATATGATAATCTATACAAAGTGACGAAGTATAAGCTCTCATTTTTTTGTCATTCCGGGGATGGGAGCAAACAACCGACAAGGGGGGGAGTGTCCCTCAGGCAGAATTAAATGAGTATGTTGGGTTGGGGTGAGGGTATATGTTCAATAAATATAAGGAGGTTAGTTGGTGGGGGTCAATCTGATAAGTCTAGAAGATGACATAGCTATTCCTTCTTTCATAATGAAAAATACTAGGATTATATTTATAAAGAAAAAAAAACAAGTTTTAATTTGTTAGTGTTAAAGTTACGGTATTTCTGCATTTTTGATGAATGATTGTCAAAATTATAGCTCTTGCCTTATGGTAACTAAGGCCGACTTTTCCACACTTTTCTGCAACTAGTTAATTATAAATATATGATGATTCTGGGGTTATAGAATGGGGTTTTGGATCTGTGTTTAATGAGATTGATGCATACCCGGTAATATAATATAGTGCATTCATTTTTTACTGGAATACCGAAATGATATAGGCCTCTAGAGCCTAATTAATAATGTCGCTATATAGCTGAAATATTGCTGAATGCGACGTTAAACCTTAATTCTTTCTCTCTCTCCCTCCTAATTAATAAATAATAATTGACCACGTGTTGTTGGCCCGTCAGATGTAAAATTGCGCGACGTGATTCTTTATTTGCAAAATATTTTCGCATGGTAAGAATAGGAAGAAGGTATCTCAGCACCTGTAGTCGATAATACAGAGCAAAGAGACAGAAATATAAAATAGGCCAATATAATTGTGATCACAATCATTATTGGAAAGATTGTAAATATGTTCAAATTATGATTCTTTTGGAAAAAAAAATCGATTCCATTTACTTCCTATCAAATTTAGGCTCTCCTTCGAACACATACTGTTTATTTACTTACTGGCAGTCAGAATTGTAAAGCTTGTGTTCGACATTATGCAAACTATTACATGAAGTCACCAAGTTTATCTCGGTGTACATGTACACAATGTATAAGCGGAACCGGTTTGTGCTCCAGCTTCAGCAAAATTAGGGGAGGTAACTAGCTATACTCAAAGTGCATATTGGAGCTCTCGTATGACATATGGCAAATAAGGTCGATCTCAAGAGGTACGATACGAATTTGAAGTGGCACACTGATTTAGGTGGAGATGCCCAGCCTTGCCGAAATAACGCCTGTCGCCGACAAGTCATTTTTTCAAGTGACAACTAAATTAAAATTCAACCTGTCGCCGCGACAAGTAACTATTCTGTCCTAAAAATACTGAATTCCGAGCTAATACAGGCCTAACATGACTGAATTGTCTTCCTGGAAACAGTTGTTGAGTTTCTTTTTATTTACATCGGACATTCTGTTCACTTCGTCATTCATCCCGCTGCCATACAATACGAGAGCTCCGGTACATCAAACTCCATGCAGGATTAATCTCCCGCTAGATTTGCACACGATGCGCTTGAAAGGCAAAACTAATGGATAAAGTAAACGAATTGATTGGCATGATCTAGCGCAATTGGCCTATATTTCTATCGACTATTCATGCCTGGCAACTTCAAGTCGAAAATGAAATCAGAACAAGGTGATTGATTCTGACGTTTTATTTCGGAGAATAAGAGCTCAATAAAACTTCGTCAGTCAGTATTTTGATCGGAAGGAAATCGTGCTTGTCAACGCGGGCAGCTAACGTGAACGTTGCGTTGCCTGTGCCGATTTTTACTTGCTCCAGACAAGCGGACAAGCGCTAACGTCTAACACTCGCGAGTTGATCGAGTGAAATTATTATGCAACAACAACAACACCCTTACAGACTTGAGGTGTACACCTCAAGTTGAGGTGTAGTCGAGGTGTACCTGAGGGGTACACCTCATTTTCAAGGTGTATACACCTCAAGTACACCTCGTCAAAATAGATATCTTATATACTACACCTCAAGTACACCTTATGAACTTTGCCAAAATATGCATGTACCTCAAGTACACCTCTGGGACTTTGTCAAAATATACGTGTAATCTACCTACACCTCGTGGACTTTGTCAACATAGATATGTTATATACTACACCTCAAGTACACCTTATGGACTTTGCCAAAATATGCACGTACCTCAAGTACACATCTGAGACTGTCAAAATATACTTGTAATTTTCGTACACCTCAAGTATACCTTGGCTTCCCATACAGATTTCACTGCCCATCAACTCAATGTTTTATTATGCCCCCCCTCTAACTAGAGGGGGGGCATATAGCGATCGCTTTGTCCGTCCGTCCGTCTGTCCGTCCGTCCGTCTGTCCGTCCGAATTTCTTGTCCGAGCAATATCTCGGTTAATATTTGATGGACAGGATTGAAACTTGCATGGAATGTGGCTAGTGCCTCGTAGATGTGCAGTGTTGAGTTTTTTCCGAATTCCGGTATAATTTTCAAGAGTTATGGCCCTTTTCTGAAATCTCTGTGAATGGGACTTGTCCGGGCTGGATCTTGGTTAATATTGTATGGACAAGTATGAAATTTGCATGATATGTGGTCAGTGCCCCACAGTTGTGCAGCATAAAGTTTTTTCACGTTTCGCTTATATTTTCAAGAGTTATGGCCCTTTGTTCCTGAATTTTTCGTGAATTGGGACTTGTCCGGACTGGATCTCGGTTAATATTGTATGGACAATTATGAAATTTGCAGGATATGTTGTCAGTGCCCTGTAGTTGTGCAGCGTGAAGTTTCTCCGCGTTTCACATATATTTTCAAGAGTTATGGCCCTTTTTTCTTCAAATCTTTGTGAATTGGGACTTGTCCGGGCTGGATCTCGGTTAATATTTTATGGACAAGTATGAAATTTGCATGATATGTGGTCAGTGACCCATTGGTGTGCAGCGTGAAGTTTCTCTGCTTTCGGTTATATTTTCAAGAGTTATGGCCCTTTGTTTATCAAAACTAAAGTGAATGGGATATATTCATTTGTCCAGGCTGGATCTCAGTCCATAACCGATTTGGACCACAAAAATGGCTATATTATATATTATCCTACATTCCAAAGCAGACAACATAGGTCCTGAAGTTAAAGTATGAAGTTGCCCCAAAAAGAGTGAATTGGGTGCAAAATTCAAAGTTCACTGATCGCTTCATAATTTCACCACAATATACTCCCAAAGAATGTAGGTCTCATAACCAGGTCACATTTTCGGATTTGGCGAAAGCCCTGGCGACCATCTTGCATCGAAACATCGTATTATCACTTGTTGGCTGATACTTGGAATATGTATAATGTGAGGCATGGCAAAAAAAGTGACAGAAACAGAATTTTATAATTATCCAAATTAGGCCTCCACCAACCAATAAACAACAGAACAATGGCGGGGCAGTGTCGGATTAAAGCGGAAGGGGGGGCATACAATTGAGCAATCTCTGATTGCTTCCTTCCTGTGTTTATATTTCAAAGTACATTTCTTAGTTCATTCAAGATCTTCACAAGCGCTATATTTTAAAATAAATCAATAAATGCGTTGGCTAACTAAATCTCATACACCCTCTATGAATAAAAGAACCATAGTGACACATGTGAATACTTGAGGTCATACCTTGTTTTCCAGTTTACAATACATAAAATCTACTTCTGCTATTTCTTGTGTCAGCTGCATATACATTCTCAGCTGGAGCTCTTCTTTAATTATTTTCTTAATACTTTTTAACTCTATGTCTCAGTTGGATGTTCCTGCCTTAGTCTAATATTCTATTGTAACATACACCAATTAAGTGTGACAGTTTGAAATAAGTACAGCCCTTGTTCAATTAACAAATTAATAATTAACAGTGAGTGATACCTCATGAACTTTGTCGAAATATATACTTGTAATTTACCTACACCTCAAGTACACCTCATGGACTTTGCTAAAATATGCATGTACAAAAGTATACAAGTATGTACTTATACCTCATAATTTACCTACACCTCAAGTATATTTCCTACACTCCACTGTAACAAACTTGGCATGAACATAAGATATAGTTATCCTCTTTAAATTACCATCTTGGCATGAACATAAGATATAGTTATCCACTTTAAATTACCATCTACACCCAAGATATCTGGTGGACTTGGTGGAAAGGTTTGTCTTGAAATTGAGCATAATATACCATCCACTTATTGTAAGTACGGTAATTCCCCTAATAATTCAATCACAGGAAGTTCACTTTTCAACTCTGTTATTCAAACACAGAGAAAAAGTAACATTCCCATTCTTCATTAAAATTCAAGAAATGTCATATAATTACAATTTTGACACTTTGTATGGGTGCCATGAAGAATATTGCCAGATATAAGCCTGCACTTCCGGTGATCGAATTATTAGGGGAATTACCATAATTGCCAGCACAATCTTTTATTCATACTCGCTAAATAGACGAAATATTGCTGAACATGGCATTAAATTTAATTTTCTCTCTACATGTCAATGCTGGATCATCATTCTGGCCTGAATGTTACTTAAAATTACCTACACCTCAAGTACACCTCATTGACTTTGTCAAAAAAGCATGTACCTCACTTTTAAATTACCTACATACACCTCAAGTACACCTCCTGGACTTCTAAACAACATGAAAAATGTTATGTAAACTCAATTTTTATTATTATTTTGACACCAGGACACTAATACATCAAACTAAAACCTGCTGTAACATTCTTCACTTCAAATTATCATAGCAATCAGTTAATGGGCACTGTTGTATAATTTACAGAGAAACTATTGTTCATATCATGCAAACTTTGGCACCTGTGGATATGTTGTCAACCTTCCAGATATATTTCCAAAATGGATATGTTAACTGTCACTTCCCAAATACATTGGTCCCTTGTATGCTTTTGCATTGAAATCCTCTGTGTGGCAATAGGAGTACTTGTGAGCCAATGTTAAAGCTCCTTTATAAGTGTGGTGCTACCATTTTCCGACATACACGGTCACCTTCCCCTACTTTCAAGTTTGGCTGCTCATATGTTAGTTGTAGGCTTTGTAGCGAAAAATGCTGCAGAAATTTTTTTGTAGGAGGAGGATGGGGATCAATCAACTGAGAGGTGTTCACTAAAAATGAGAATACAAATATGCCTGGTACCTATTTTCAATGGAGGTATGAATATATTTTTCAAAATTGGATATGCCTCAAGTACACCTCAGCTAGTACCGCACCTGAGGGGTACACCTCACCTGAGGGGTACACCTCATTGAGGGGTACACCTCACTGAGGGTTACACCTCACTGAGGTGCTAATTTGCATATTTCGATACTCCTCAACTACACCTCATCTACTCCTCAAATACACCTCATAATATCTGAGGGTACACCTCACAGGTACACCTCAAGTACACCTCAAAGCAGTAAGGGCAATGATTTTGCTTGATGATTTGTCAGAACAATTCAACATTTTCATTTGGGAACTCAACTTATCTCTTGAAGAACACAATATTTATTCACTATAACTCAGTTTTCGCGCGTGTTTGGTGCGCATTTTCCCATGGATAAAAACTCATTTTTTGGGGGGTAAAACTCAATTTCAAAATTTCCCAAAAACTCAATTTTTCAAAGTCGAGTTTTTAATCTGGGTAACCCACAGAAAAGTAGATAACACCCTCCTGCTGTTATGATCCTTAAGAAAATTTTGTTCCAGCAAATTTAATCTCATAACTGAACGTTCTGTTGACATTTTACTTTGAACTTCCTAATAGTGGAACAGTCTGGTAGCAGAAATGAGCCCACTGAGTTAACATCAGGGAGTAAGGACATTCATCTTGGCAATGCAGAGCTAAAGGAAGGAGACAAATTTGTCAGTCATAAATGTTTCGCGATCGAAAAAAAAATGTGTGTTCAAATTCTCCAATGCATGGAAAATGGAGAGACTGGTTGGAATATATGATGAGCGTATGGTGAAAAAAGTTTCAGTAGGAGTGACAAGCTGAAGTACCACGGTGACAAGTAAAAACATGAGGCAGCACCTAAAAGGTGCAACAACCCCTCAGCCAGACAGTTTTAGTCAGTGTATATTGGTACACAATGAATGAAAAATGCATATGTAAAAGCCTGAAAGATTTGGTTGAATGCCGAAGATGCTTTAGCAGTGGCTTGTAAAAGATTACAATATGATAAATTCAGTGTGGGATGTTGGATGCATTGAAGGATTATAATAAATATTTTGACATAGCGTGTGCGAAAAATATGGCGGAACAAAAACAAAAGGCTTCAAGCCATTTTGGCTTTGAACCCTAATAATAATCTAAACAATAATAAAAGTCTTTGATAGCAATAACTGTATGAATCCCTGTGTACCTGTTGATTGTCTGTCTCTTTCCATCTGTGATCAAGCAGAGGATGAGGATGGGTGGACGGCAATCCGAACAGCCTTGTGATATGAATAATATGTTTCATGGACATCAAATTGTATATCTGTGAGTTTGAAATTGGTGAAAATCTGGTCAATGGTTGTCCTAAGATCTGTGGTTGGGGTGGGGATTAAGGGAAAGAGCCCATGCTCTTGGAAGAAGTCGTTTATCTTGGTTGTTTCAGCCGAGTCGACAGCAAAGTCATCGTTGAAGTCTCCAAGTATGACAACATTAGTCGCTGAACAGTGGCTCCTTAGTGATGTAGAAAGTCCGCCCAATCAGAGAAACCAGTTCTGTCATTCATCGTAAGTTTCTTGATGCACTGATGATGTATATCAAATTTTACATCGAGCACTTGAACGGTATCAAGAGATCATTAATGATTTTGCATAAATTAAAGATGGCCGCCTATCCTTCCGGTCATTTAGAGGAACTGATCTTCATTGCGAGTGTCTTGATACATCGATGATGTATACCAAGTTTCATATAGAACACTTAAATGGTATCCGAGATATATATCATTAAAGATTTTGCATAAATTAAAGATGGCCACCAAGATTTCCACCCAATCAGAGAAACCAGTTCTGTCATTCATCATAAGTATCTTGCTGCATCGATGATGTTTACCAAATTTTATATCGAGCACTTAAACGGTATCAGATATAGAGATCATTAATGATTTGCATAAATTAAAAATGGCGGCCATCCTTCCCGCCTCTCAGAAGAATTGATGTGGTTATTCAGTGCAAGTCAAGTCTCTTGATACATCGATGCTGTATACCAAGTTTCGTATAGAACACTTCAATGGTATCAAAGAAATACATCATTAAAGATTCTGCATAAATTAAAGATGGCCGCCAAGGCTTTCACCTAATCAGGAAAACTGGTTCGGTCATTCCTTCAAAGTTTCTTGATGTATCGATAATCTCTACAAAGTTTCACACTGAACAGCAAAATGGTTTCCGAGATACACAAGATTCATGGTTTCGCATAAATTAAAGATGGCCGCCAAAGTTTCCACCCAATCGGGTCCAGATTCAATAGGGTTCTGGGTAATGAACATATGGATGTGCACGGCAAGTTTGGTGTGCCTAGGCAGGGTTTTCCCTAAAAAAAAAAAGTAGCAGTCTGAATTGTAAAACTAGGTGTCTCTGAAGGAGCGTAGCGACCGAAAGGGGGGGGGGGGATACCCCCCCTCGTTCGCAGAATTTTTTTTCAAATGACCAGTAGAAATGGTGCTTCTAGAGAGGTTTTTATCTGAATACAACAGCTTGTCCCCAAGATGCTGGAGACCTCCCTGGACTTCTTGGCTTGCACTTGGAAATACATTTTAAGCTATTATTAAAGGGAAACAAAACAAGACATTTTGAAATGGAATAAACTTCTGTATTCACTGCTCACACAAATTGTTTCCTCATTCTTGAATTCTTAATCCTCTCTCCCCTTCCCCGTTTTGATTACTAAATTAATCCTCCCCCTTCATGTTTAAATCCCCTAAATGAAAGTATGTCATGTGGAAATATGAATGGGTAATTACTGCATGCGTCCAGAAAATTTCGGACTTCTCGCCGTGCACTTAAAAATTGATAGTTTCCTGTTGTATTGACCAGTAGCCCACCTGTGGTGACGCTTGGCCTCTTACTAAAAGAGAAAGCCTCTGACAAACTCGGCTGTCTGAGCTTCATAATTCGCATGGAGCCACCATCCCAACTGTAAATACAAAAAAAAACCGTCCGACAGCTCACGCTGGCGTGTCGGAGCAAATGTTTGAACGATCGCTCAACACTAGTTACTCTCCCAGACATCGGAGGATTCCATATCCATTCAGTTTTGCAAGCAAACAAGAAGGGAGACAACTCTGGTTGCACAATGCCGCAAAGAGGAGAGTGCTGCTGTCGTAATCGATAGTCGCAAAAAAAAGAAGTCGTTTACGGCACTGCAAAATGTCATAACACGCGGGCCCAAAATAAAATCTAAAGACGTTTTCAGGCTGCGAATAGCTTCCAAAGTTTTCCCGACCACGTTGAGTACCAGGTAACAAGCTAATTCCGTGTCACTTTTGTAAAATTCTGTCTTGGTGTCTACCACAGCACCAGATTTACAGCCGGCGGTCCGGGAGTGAGTACACGTATGCAAACCGCCGGCAGCCGGGTTTTAGGGAAAACACTGCTAGGGTAAGTCGTTCTAAAGAAAGCTTGGTAACAAGAAGTTTCGTATAGAACACTTCAATGGTATCAAAGAAATACATCATTAAAGATTCTGCATAAATTGAAGATGGCCACCAAGGCTTTCACCTAATCAGGAAACTGGTTTGGTCATTCCTTCAAAGTTTCTTGATGTATCGATAATCTCTACAAAGTTTCACACTGAACAGCAAAATGGTTTCCGAGATACACAAGATTGATGGTTTCGCATAAATTAAAGATGGCCACCAAAGTTTCCACCCAATCGGGTCCAGATTCAATAAGGTTCTGGGTCATGAGCATATGGATGTGCACGGCAAGTTTGGTGTGCCTAGGGTAAGTCGTTCTAAAAAAAGCTTGGTAACGAGAAAGCTGTGATGGTTTCGCATAAATTAAAGATGGCCGCCAAAGTTTCCAACCAATCGGGTCCAGATTCAATAGGCTTGTGGTTGACCACCCAACAATTCTGTATACCAAATTTGAAGTCTCTAGAAGCAACGGTTCGGTTTCTAGATCGATCACAAGAATTGTTGACGACCGGACGTACATGCCAACGACAAGACCCCTCAGCCTATTAGTAAAAATAGTTACCCGTCACAGTGACATGTAATTCTCAAAAAACATTTCGATCCCTGGAGGTGGCGGGATTTATTGACAGTTCCTTTGTTCTGAAGCTCGACGGCGACCATGCGATGGACGTAAAGTAGAAGTCCGAGTTCAAGACATCATTCTGCTTGACAGCTGCTACATCTTACGTGAACATCCGCTGATGATGTAAGGATTTTATAGCGTCTCTTGCAAGCATTATATGATAATTATCTTTGAATGTTTATGATAGTTTGTGATCTCTTACCGCTGTTGTTGTTGCTACAAACACGAGGTCCAAAAAAATGAAATCTATTAAAATAACTGAGCAAGTTACAATACAGAACATGTGTTTTTTTTTGGTCATTGAGATGACCATTATCCAAATCACATTAGATAGCTCACCTTAGTACTACAGAAACTATTTGTTCATATCTTAATAATTGGTAGGGTGGTAAAAACATTCAAATACTCAATATCAACTTGTGGGTGGGCCGTAAAAACTTGGAAAAACTCAATTTGAGCATAAAAAGAACTCAATATTTTATATTGGGTAGTAAAAATTTGGACTTCTATGAATCCCTGGGCCTAATGACCATTCAATATGTAAATCCAGTTTTGTTAAGAAGGGCCAATCAACAGGAAATCCTGCAGCTGATGATTTGTGGAGATAGAGCAGCTAGGCCTTCAAGTGGCTCACAGAGAAAATATAGGAGGAAATTTGGGGAAATATAGGAATATTCTTATTCAAATATAGGAAATAAAGGAGTGTAAGACAGGTCACGACTACATTGTATGTTCCAAACTTGGTAGTTTTCTGGAGTTTAATCAAATTATTTCTACTGAATGCAGTCAAAGTGGTGGTGATTGAGAAGACCCCTTCTGCTGCTTGGTTCATCCAAGAAAGATTTAAATGTTTTCATATTTGCTGAGAGAAGCGAGATTAATTTCTTTTTTTTCATTTCAGAACATTGGTGAAAGTTTTCATGAGAAAAAGTCAAAATTAAAGAAATATAGCATGTTTGGCCAATAAAAATGAAAAATATAGGAATTATAGGAAATATAGAAGTAGCTTGAAGGCCTGTAGGAGTTTAAATAGCACTAGATATACCATAGAGTACTATGGATTCATTCACAGGCTCTCATTCACAGATCAAACCGAATACTGTAACACATTATCACACCTTGATATATTTTCAATAGTTAACTCTTCAAACTTGACTCAATGACATCATATCTATATTGATATTGAGATGTTTATCATGATATGTATATGGATCTTCACTAACCAAGTTCACCACATTGTGAAGCTCTGTATGCCACCTTGGCAAAAATAGCTGGTGCAAGTCACGAACCAGAACTCTGAAGTTATTGTTTTCCTATGAGTTAATTGCTCCTCTTTTGGCTCATTAAAATTAATAGTTCACTTATCAGAGCCCACCTCCAATTTTGTCCCCACCCCAAATTTTGTTTTATTTAATATTTTCATTCTGCAGTGTTCAAGACAAGTTGTTTTAGCAATTATGTTTGTATTTAAATTTAATTATATACAATTATGTATCTTATTACTAAGTTTGTTCATGCTTCAAAAATTAGAAAACAATGATATTTATTTATTCTGCCAACAGAATTAAGAGCTCCCATATCAGCTTGATTCAATGCATATTTTAGATGGAATACGTGTTCTCCCGCCCGTCTCCCTTTCCTGGCGGGCACCGTCTTTCATGTCGTCCGCATCAAAATCAAGGAATCGCATATTTACTTGAAGAATTGCATGATAAACACTCGACAATGTATGCCCATTATTGGCGAGATATGCTCGACGGGGAGATATCGCACCAATATTTTGTGTACATTCGACCTATTCCGGGAAAAGAAATTCAGCCATGGTGTATTTCAAAGACACCATGTGTGCTATTACAAATATGACATGACTGACTTGTGTAATGAATAATTACAAGGCAATGATCAAAGGAAATTTGATAATTCATTGGATAACAACCATCATTCAAAACAATTTGCCTCTCAAGGGAATGATACATTTACGGAACCATGTGTGAAAAATAAGGCTTTATTGCTCAGCTAAGAGGAATATGGTGAACCATCCTTCTATATCTAAATTTTCTTTGCAATCAAACCCAAAATTTATCCTTTCAAATATTTTTTAATAATGCTATTATATCAGAAGGTTTTGTTTTCTTCTGCACATAATTCAACCGGTTCGCAGAATTCAAACTTGCCAAGAATCCAAAAATGACCCATACTCTATTGCACATGTACTTTTACCATTTTTGTCCAACTTAACTTGAACTCAAGTTGAATGATTAAAAACATCAGAGGACAGTTCTGCTGAGGCCTGTCCTGAGGGGAGATAATTATTGAGTTAATATCAGGATCTCGTCAAGAAATCTTATTTCATGTTGAAAATTATCTCCACTTGTCTCTCCCACGTAACAACTCATAGATGTTAGATAAGCTATCAATGCTCAAAGCCATAAGGGTTTCATGCACTGGTAGGATAAAATCCATTTAGAGCATGTTTAAATACCATATTTAGATTTCTTCTTGGTATGGTATTCGATGGAGGCAACACGATAATTAGTGTAAAAGGCAGTTATGAGATGACCTGAGCTCGGTATGTAAAAAAAACTTCTATATTTTCTCACTGCATTTCATACATTGTACATGAATATCCCTAATAAAACACAACACAGGGATGGGCTTGATAATTTATTACGAACACAAATTATCGACTAAAACTACACAATGTTTAAAGGTCAACCCAAACGCTCGGAGGTCAAAAATATAAAAAAATAGTCCTTTCGATTCTGAAAATAATGATATTTTTTTCATAATTTTGTGCAGTCTGGTTGGCGAGATATTGCCGTTTGAAAGGTGAAAATCGCTCTCCAAGCCGTCTTGTATTCTGTATGTTACAGCCGTATACCACAGTCGTAAGTAGCTGCTGATTTCTGGAGATTTTCGGAGTATAGGGGCATCATTTGTTAAATATGCCGCGACGTTGTGTAGTGGGAGGTTGCAGTTTTACTACAGATGACGGTGTTAGTATTCATTTGTGGCCTAAAGACGAGAAAATCGCTGCAAATTGGACGAAATTTGTACGCAACACGAGAGTGTGGAAAGAGGGCCCGAGCCAGTACTCTTATAATTTGCTCGGCACATTTTGACAGAAATTAGACATCATTCGAGGACATCTACAGCGTAGCAGTTGAATTCGGATACAAACCAAAACCAAAGAGGACAGCTATTCCAACTATCAAACCTAAGAACAATCAGAATGTGACGGCAAAGAAATCGGACAAGGAGAATCTATCACGGACATCGGCTGAACGAACCTAGCCTGCAAGCGAGGCCTCGGGCAGGGGGACGGCTGTACATGCCCTGCTCGCTCTCGCGTGGCATTTGTGACAGGTTAGACTCTATTTCATATATACTATTTAATAATAATAAAATGATCTTTCATAAATATATATACGTTTGATAAGTAAATAAATAAAAAACACCAATTGGAGTGAATGGCTGTAGATACAGAAGTGATAATAATACTTTTATAATCCCTTGACATTTGAGATTGTGGGAATATCATTCGATTTCAATTTAATTGAGGTAATTTGTCGAAAATTGAGCACTTTTCGCCATGAATGTCCAAAGCTTGTTTATCAAACTATATAATTCTGAAATTGGTATTTCATGGGGATTATGGGAAAACAAACAAAATTCAAATCGGACGTATATCAGTAGAGTTATCAGCAGTTTACTGTCCATACTGCCGAATCCCGGAGTTTATCCCTTCGAAAAGACTGCCTCGGTCAGTAACAACAATAACAACACAGATGTGCTCGTTCTTTACATCACAGAATCGTTCTACATTCAATACAGTTTGAAATATATGGACATTTGGTCTTATAGATGACGATAATAAGGTTTCCAGTCAAGTTGCATACAAATCTGTATTCAACAAACGACCTCTCCGAATCCTGTCGTCGTCGAGTTCCACGTTGCAGAGTGGTTGTCACTGTCAGAATCGGAGCCGTACGGCTCAAATTGATAGGGCTGAATTCCGCCGTTGGTCTGCAAACAACTGTTAATTTGTCCGTCATCATCCTCCTCTATGTCTATTTCATCTTCTTGGCGAAAAATATTTCCATCTAAGCAGCTGATATCGCTCGAATCGACATCTGAACCGGAGCTCTGACTGCACTCGCTTGCCATGTTATCCGCTGTTTTTTCTCAGGCAACTTCCCTGCGTGACGTCATCAACCCAGCTGTGAAAGTGTGAAAAAGCCCACTTTGCTCCCATATTACGTGTGTTTCTGATCAGATTAGAATTTTTTCAATATTTTTTTCATACAAAGTGAAGTATATGAACTATGATTTTTAAGGATTTTTAGACCCAAAAAAAATCCGTTTGGCTTGACCTTTAAGAACAGCCAATATGCATGCATTGATCACAGAATTAGTGTCTACAACTGACCTGCGCATACAACAGCCAATATTGTAGCAGATACATGTATTCGACTAGCATAAATGACGCATTATAAACCCAGTACTGCACATATGATTAAAAGCATATAAAACCGTTCATACATGTATTACAATTCTATAGCGAGGTACATGTATAATGATATATCACTGAGAGATCAGATACCCACTATACTATCTTATTATTCGATTAAACCATGCAATTAATACTATTAATCTTAGAACTGGTGTGGGAGGGTTGGGTGCACATAACAGGCACGAGACATCTAAAAACAGCTGCACGCTTGCAAGCAGAAAGCTGACTGCGGAAACAAAGCAGAATGGCGCCTTAAATCATGACTTTGCATGGGCGCTTGCAGCGCCACCACTGCCCAAGAACTGATGACGTATACCGCAGAAAAATATCCCTGGGCTGTGTTTTACGTCAACTCATATAGTTTGGCCCAAAACACAACACAGGGATGGGCTTGATAATTTATTACGAACACAAATTATCGACTAAAACTACACAATGTTTAAGAACAGCCAATATGCATGCTATGATCACAGAATTAGTGTCTACAACTGACCTGCGCATACAACAGCCAATATTGTAGCAGATACATGTATTCGACTAGCATAAATGACGCATTATAAACCCACCCTTACCAAAAAATCCTATAGGACTGTCCTATAGGACAGTCCTATAGGATTTTGCCTATAGGACAGTCCTATAGGATTGTCCTATAGGACAGTCCTATAGGATCGTATAGGACAGTCCTATAGGATCGTATAGGACAGTCCTATAGGATCGTATAGGACAGTCCTATAGGATCGTATAGGACAATCCTATAGGACTGTCCTACAGGCAAAATCCTATAGGACATTTTCCTATAGGACTGTCCCATTGGATCCTATAAGACTGTCCTATTGAATCCTATAGGACTGTCCTGTAGCATCATTTACGAAGTTTCATCGAAATTCCATAATTATTTTCAGGGTGCTCTTTTGAAAATGATGACCTTTAATCTAGGAGTTCATTAAATAAATTGGATCAGGTCAACTTGCTTCTGGTCCCTGATATACACAACGTCCTTGAGTTTTTAAAGGAATAATTTCTTACAGTAACTACATGGAACATTATTGAATGCTCTCTAAATAGAACTGATCAGGTAATTACAGTGTACTGGACAGAAACTGATCAGTAATGTTCAGATAACACAAAGGTACTATTACGTAATATGTGAGACATGTAACAGAAAACTATTTGTGCAAAATACGGACATTTTATTAATAACTTAATGGACGATATATACATATTTACAATGATATAATATCAGTGTTGTGAGTGGCGAATAAATTATGTGGGGAGTCTCTCAGTGCTTCTCCATCCTCCTGTAGCACTTCTGCTCACCATTCAGCTTGGCTTTCATGGCTTCCCGGATGATCTTTTCCTTGCCAGGAAACTTCTTTAGGCAGTACTCTGTCAAAAGAGGTAGAAGGAAATATATAATTAGCACATGACTTAAATGACATTTAGAAGTACGACTGTAGGGCAGAAATTAAATGCATAAACTTGCCAATGGTTTGGGACTCCGAATCAAATATTCAGTCAAATAGGTAGCTGCAAGTTTGTGGGTAACCAAGTTTAATACTCAGGCAAATTTACTTTGATTAGCTTCTTATTTAAATATTAAAGCATTTTATTATAGCGCGGCAATTTAATTCGAATATCTGGTGCTCAAAATGTTTTTGTCACAGTACATAAATCTGATAAAAGAATCTATAATGAGTCCTGAGATATTCTCGAAGATAAGAACAATTACCTTGTATAGCAGTTATCTTGTCCTGATCAATGGGTGGTTTCACCTCGGCATCCGGTTTGGCATTCGACTTCACACCAGTCAGCGTGTGTGTTGCCATCTCCGCTCTCGTGAACAAAGCGGACATTAGATCCATTGTCATCTTACGGGGATCACTCCGGTTGATGCCCTGCACAACTCGCCGTGGCAGATATACATTACCAGACAGTAACGCCTGAAAGATAATAAAAAAAACTGTTGTAATATTCTGCATGAATATAAATAGCAGGCCTCAATTTAAGGTAGTAACCTGTTTTCAGGTTGCCTGGAGGTTGCCATATGAAAAGGTCCCCATAATTTTGACTAATAATATGACATTAGGTTAATAATTATGCCATAGGTTGACACGGGTTACCAGTGTACAATTCATGGTAACCCGTTGACAGGTTACCATCAGCACTCCTTAAATTGAGGCCTGAATAGCATCAATTAAATGTTTCTATAGGTTACCAAACTGATCAGTCAGCTTTAGAAGAAAGCTCACTATAAAATTGTTCTTCAGGTATCACTGTTTTAGACATATTGTATTGATATAAGGATTTCCCAATTTATCTTTATCTGTATATATCATTACATATCGACCCTCTGGTAGAAAGGCCATGGCCAGAGAGTTTGTAATCGAGGATAGATAAAGCCTTTTATTATTATGAACGATAAAATAAAACACATGACTTACAAGGTCAACATCTGATTCGTTGGTAAGCTGTGAGTTTGCAGAAACTGGATATTGCTGTCTCAGGGTTCCGGGTGTTGGAACAACCAATGGAGATGGAGATGGAGATGGAGATGGAGCTGGTGACTGGGTTGTCGGCAGAGAGAGGACTCTTACTTCTGGTGTAAGTGGTGCAGCATGTACCACTGTTGAGGGATTTCTCGCTGGGGTAGTCGTCTCCTTATCACAATTGCACCTACAGCTTTGCTTTACTTCCTGCACAAGTTGTGTCAAGTCCAACACCATTCTTGGAAGATCTAATGAGAAAAAGAGAACAATAGAAATATATTCACAAATGCACCATAACATATTGAGCATAAATTATATTGAGTTAAATTACAATACGGATCATGTGTACATTCTCATGCTATTTAACTGGGGTAATTATATTACAAAGGAGATAATTAATTAAGGTGAAAATCATGCATGTGTAAAATGTGAAACTACTGATGGCTGATCTGAAGGAAAGCATTTGAGCAAGAAGAATTGGGAAAATAGTTTCTGTAGAATATACCATCATACCATATACCATGGAATATAATTAAATTATAATTTATCCCTGAAGATGACTGAGATTATTAGTCGAAACATTGTATCTTGAAATATATATACCATCACCCTTCCATATATTTCCAAATACATATTCATGCATACGTCTTATTCCCTAATTTGGCCATATTGCATACAGAAAGAATGCTGAGCCAGACTTACCTTTCAGACTTTGCAGAGTTTCATGAAGATCACCAATGTCTGCCCGAAGCTTCCTGTTTTCTTCCTCAATTCTTTGTAAAGTTTGTCGCAGGGTGCCATCATCATCAGCTACACTCTCAATGTCGGAAATCTGGAAACAAAGAATTAAGTATTTGATCAGTTCATGGACTTTTGAATGACAAACTACATTGTAGTTAAATAAATGCAGATGCTGTATGAATATGGCCTGTGTTGATCAACTGTTATAGGACTATTTCACACATGAAAAATGCAAACACGAAACATGAAAGCTACATGTATATGTGCTGTAGAAAACTATAGTATGGTTACATTATGTGATTCACTGTGTCAATAATGTAATTTATACTTACATTTGCATATGTTTCTGATGATTCAGCAACCGAACTTCCTTCCCCATCACTGTCATCGTCTATAACTGGCAGAGTCTTCTACAAAATACATGATATATCAATTAGTTAAGAATCATCTCTATTTACAGCCCCATTCACACAGTGTGACTTGTAGCAGCAACTTGTAGAATACAAGTAATTACTTGCTTTACGAGAATTGGCATTATAAAATTTACATTCAATCCAAGACACAAAATCAGTATCGAAAATACATGATACTGTTGTCATTAGATCTTTGAGATAAATACATTGGATACTTTTGTTTTTCGTCAAACATATGAACCTTTGAATAGCTTCAAGACAAATTCAATATACAAAGCTATGCTAGCTACCTTAGAATATCTGCTCTGCCCCATAATATGGTCCAACCTGGACTTAAAACTACCAGTGTCAATATTGGTCTTCTTCGTCTGAAAAGATAAATAAATTCAATCCATTGTAACATTGTTGCTTAGATATATTTGTTTTTGAAATTTGCATATTGTCATTAAATAATATTGCAATAGACTAAAGCAACTGTTAGGGTCACATAAAATATTTATAACAAAAGATTTGATATATAAATTATAGTGATTGGGGCTCAGGTGTACATGTTTGTCAAAAAGATAATGAGCATTAGATAAGAGTTTAATGGTATGACTATAAACACACACCTTAGGGGTTTCCAATAGCGTATCTGCCAAACGGGAAGCTGCTTTCTTCTCACCCTGCTCTCTTCGTCTCTTGACCGGCAGCTACAATGATATGAAGGACCAGTCAGTATAAACGAGATTCATTATCTATATCATGTACAACAGTTTTCCAATTTATTTTGATCTATGATAGTAAAAAAAATATTACAGTTACTGCACAAGATATTATTACAATGAAATCTCGTTCTGTAGAAAGAACCTATGAATATAAGCATGTAAATCAATGCTTGACGTTATACCAAGCTGATTTGTGGCACACACTGATATGAATATGAGAGGGTAAAAATAGCCCTGGCCAAAATCAAGGTCAGTTATTGAAAAACTTACCGGTATTTGTCTTGATGAGGTATCCTCGTCCGTAATGTGATGTACCATCCTCTTCCGCTTGCCCCTGCCCAACTCTGGTGTCAAAATTAGTTCCTCTTCGTTCACGTGCTTCTTCATCAATTTGACCAGCGTTACTCGATCATCTGTAATAGGAAAATAATGTTTTCAAACATGGATGCCATATTTCATGCAAGTAATATCTGCATTATATTATCAGGACTATCATGTTGCAATACAAGCATTACAAATATTAAATTACTCAAAATTTAACCATATTTTGGAACCAGTTATACCGTGTGTTTACTGATAAACAATAACCAAAACTATTTTGTATGGAATTTACGATATCTAGCAAATTTGATAGTTCTCTGTTTTCTAGACACCTAAAACATTCAGCTTTCCTGGGATAATCAGGTAGCCTAGGCATATATACCACCAGACATAAATTGTAAATCCATTCATTTTAAATGTTGTTGTTGTTCTCCGAATCAGCAACACAACAGCCTATGTATTTTAGGGCCCATATTTTATTGTGTTACATAGATAACAACAAGAACATTACGAAATATAAGTGTTTTCTAGCTTTTTCGATCACTTACCACTGAATCTCATAACTCGGGCAGCACATCTCGTCAAAACCACCTTTCCTGGCTTGCTCTTTTGTGGCCATAGCACGGAGACTTCTTCTTCGAGACCGGATTCACTGCCGTCAATGTAATCCAGATCGTCCTCGATCCAAGAAGAACTACCAACCTCAACAGTTGGGGGATCTTCGGAGAAGAAGTCGAACAAGGCGAAGCGTAAAGGTCCCATGACTCAAGATGAAAATGATAACTATTGGAGAACTTGGAAAATTGAGATGACGTTGTTGTTAACGATGCCATTTTGACTGAACTGTCGACGTTTATATAATGCGCATGCTCAGTATGATCGAAGGGAATTCTGGGAACAGTAAGGATTACCGCTGTCATGTTAGCCGGCCGCTCACGTGTGAAAGCCACCCGGAGGGCCTGGGGATAACACACCGTGGTGAGGGTATAGTGAGCAGGCCACAAAATAGTGCCTTTGATAATAAGCCGACCTGCGCCCCCCACTCGCCCAGATAAACTTTTGTCTCGGCCCCACGAACACATACAGACTAACCGAATTTGTATGATGAAGTTTTACAAATTTTTGAACGCAGAGCACATCAATCGGGCCCCGAGCTTAATATATTCGGAAATAGCCGAACATGAGGCAATAATATTCTCTTAGATACAAAGGAAGTCGCGGCTCTAAACAAAAGATCGGCTGTTCTGTTAATTACGGTGTTCTGTCAATTACGGTGCCGTAATTGCCACCCGCGCAACTGAGGGATTTTTAACCTAGGCCTCAAGGGAGCGTAGCGAGTTTTTACTTAAAATCTTAGCTCAAACTTGATATAAATTTCTACAACTTGGTGAAGAGAAAGATAGTACATCTCTTCAAATTATCATGCTAAAATGGACGCTGAACTATACTTTTTGGAAGTTTTTTACATTTACTTCTGTGTTAAAATTAAGCTTTTCAGAGGGAGGAAAATCCCCCAGTGACGTCATTGTATCGAAGACCCCATTTTACAGAGATTAAAAAAATAGAATCTGTTTAATCTATTAGGATTTACTGCCTCGATTGATGTATTTATAAGTCTACAGAAATTCCGAATGTAGAATTTACATGTTTAAATTGGGTTTTAATTTGTGTATCAGAAATTGGATTAAATTAATGTCGTCCAATAAATTAATCAATGAAGCATTGTATCAGTTGGATCATATATCATTACATGTATATAAGCTTACATACTCGTGCTAATATTTGCGAATGATAACAGACAAAATACTTTGATTTCTTGCCTTATGTTCAATATTTGTAAATATGTATAATGCAGAAAAAAATAATAAAAAAAACATTGCTTTTATGAGATTTTTCACATTTTCCACCTATTATGTGCTTTTCTTTACAATGTATGTGTGTAAAATGTGTTTGGTTCCTCACACTGTCACATGTGAAGGACAAAAACAATTCTTAATGGATATAATGGCTGTCCTATAGGACACATACATGTTCTGTAGCATAGAATAATCCATCCTATAGGACAGATTTTTCTATCCCTTAGGATCCTATAGGACAGAATTATCTGTCCTATAGGATCCTAAGGGACAGAAGTAACTGTCCCATTGGATCCTATAGGACAGAAGTAACTGTCCCATTGGATCCTATAGGACAGAAGTAACTGTCCCATTGGATCCTATAGGACAGATCATCTGTCCCATTGGATCCTATAGGACAGATCATCTGTCCCATTGGATCCTATAGGACAGATCATCTGTCCCATTGGATCCTATAGGATTTTTTTGTAAGGGCAGTACTGCACATATGATTAAAAGCATATAAAACCGTTCATACATGTATTACAATTCTATAGCGAGGTACATGTATAATGATATATCACTGAGAGATCAGATACCCCAAACCATACACATGTAGGAGGTAGGGAACAGAATTAAGAGTATGACAAAGACTGGAAAATTTTAAGAACACTAGTATGGTCCGGTTTAATATACTGAAACACACAGTCGCTTTTCCAATCCCCCATGGCTCGAATCACGGGCAGTGGCACACCTGCTGTAACCAACCACGTAGTGAGTGTGTATTGTACTCTGAGGGTGGCAACCCAATTTTGTACAGAAGTGCGCCAAATTCAGATCTGAACCCAGAGTCTGATAACGCAACAAGCCGCCCCCCACACATGTATGAAAAAAGTGGTGTATCTTCCCCCAGAGGCCCAGACATAACCAAAAATTTTACTATGGCAGAGGCTGGACATATGGGATTGTCGGGCAAAAAAGGTAGAGCCACCTCGTGAGTCCTCTGGTTAAATTGTATAGTCTTAGAGGTACGAATTCTTAAAATAATGCCTCTAGAGACCACCCGCATGTCTGAACGCAACACACATTTAGATTGAATAGTCTTATCTGTGGGGCTGGTTATATTACTGATACGTAACAACCCAAAAAAACCAGTGATGATAGTGACCCATAACTGTAAATCTGGCAAGGCATTCATGTTAAGTTGGAGCCGTATCTCCAGCAAGTGAGGCAACGTCAGCGGCAACTTAAAAGAAGGGGCCGATCCCTTAACCCGCTTGATACCTAAAAGGAGAGACCTTACCCTCCAGTTATCTTTAAGGGGGTCTGGTAACTCATGCTCTCTGTGAAGCACCCTCACTGCATGGAGATATTGCTTAATGGTAGATAGAGCTTTAGACCTCGCCAGATAACTAACATAACGCAACAGGGTTACAGTTGCAACTGGTACAGGTAGTTCATTAATGCTAGCACAAAATTTACGAAACCAGTTCATTTGCGACAGGTAGGACCCACGAGTTGAGGTAGACAGTGCCTTAGACTCCCAATACAATGACTCGTAGTCCAGTTGATGTAATAAGTTTGCCATTGCCTGATCTGTTTTGAGATAAAACACATAGACTAATGAGATATATGATTTGGAAGCCAATAAAAAATTGGTTCAGGCAAATAGAACTGTCTATACAAAATATCAGAAAATCTGCCCATTTGGCCAGGGACATGAAACCTACTAATCGAATCTGCCAGGCCATTACAAACGCCGGGAAAGAATATAGCATGTATAGCAAAATCATATTCTAAGCACAAATTTGCCAGTCTATCTAATAACCCAAGGGCCTCTATGGAGCTCGTAGTTCCTTTATTTATAATACAGGCAGTAGCTAGATTATCTGTATATACAAGAACTTTTTTGTCACGCCACATTTCACACCACCTTTCTGCAGCTTCCACTACCATAGCTAATTCCTGAATATTTATATGCGAAGAAGCAAGCTCAGGCTTATCGATATGCCACACAATATAAGTAAAGTCCATGTTGCAGAAAGCTCCAGCAGAAACAGGACAAGCATCGGTTTGCACATTGATTATGGGTCGCCAATCCCAGATCAGTTTTCTATTGCTAGTATGCATAAGCGTATAAAGCCACCAATCTAAATCGTTTATTATTCCGGATAATCGTGCTTTATGGTAAGCAGATTTAAGACCCGCCAACAGATTGTATATAGTTCTAGTGTGAACCCTGCCCCATTCTACAACATGTGATGCCCATGTCAGTTTACCTGCTAGCTTCTCTAACTGTTTCCTTGTAGCCCTACGTTTATTTTGAAAAGAGATAATTTCTGATATCAATGTTTCTAGTTTGCTTTTCTCTAGTGACAAACAGTTATTAATGGTATCAATTTTGATACCCAAAAACGTCAAACAGGTACAGGGGTCAACCACTTTGGACCAGTTAATCATAAACCCCAATGATCTCAGGAGAGAAATTAGCATATTGTATGCATCAAGGCAGTCTTCATAAGTCTCTTCAAACAGTACAAAGTCATCCAGGTAGGCTACACAATTTTTCCCTCTTTTGTGCATCATTCGGCACACGCTCTGTGTAAGACGATTGAAAATACTGGGACTTAGTTTTGATCCGAACGGAAGCCTGGTGTCCACCATAGATGTCGGTCGGGTGTCACCCGCAAATGTCCACTGCAGACCAGTGTATGTAAAATTACTGGGGTGTAGACCAACAGACCTGTATGCTGATTTAAGATCAATTTTTGCTAAATAGTAACCTGGCCCAATATCATTCAGGGCATCCTTAACAGTCTGATACTTAAAACTTTCTGCTTCTGCATAATCATTAAGACTTTGCCCCTCCGGTCTACTCGCGTCATGAATAACACGCACATCACCGTTGGCTTTTGGAACAGCCCCCAAAGCACTAATAATAATTGGGGGTTCAACAACCTTGACATAATTATGTTCGTTAAGTTCAGTCTGTATAGTCTTTTCTACCTCTACTTGATTTTCATATGCGGATTTGCAGTTCTTTGTAAAAGCTTTAACAGGAATTTTTTCACTATTCACTATTGAAAAACCGTTTTTTACACCATCCAGCAAAAACTCACGGTCCGGGTCCCCCACTAACTCGCGATCCCAAACACTGGCACATTTTGTTATTGAGGAGGGACAGAACTGTGGTTGGGATGCTGGGAGTTTTTTGATGGAAATTGCCTTGACTTGTGATTAAACTCCCCATGGGCCGCCGAATAGCAGGTACCACAAATATGTGAATAATTACACACTGTAAGAGAGCACCCGTTGCGCCCATTAAACTTCGCACAGATAGGTTTTCCTGTATTGGGATCAAACCGAGATTTTGAGGGGCCGGTTGGCGCAGATTTATTTTGCAGTGTAGATCCTACATTCCGGTTACTGGGAACCCCACGTTCACCCTTAGGACGTAATATGGCCTGCATAAGGAACTGATCATCCTTTTCCCATGATGCACCAGTTTGATGTTGTTTACGCCTAAATTCAGTCAAAATTAAGCACGGTCGTCCAATCAAACACTTGTCCAAAAGTAGCCACTTTTGCAATATACTGGGTGTAGGCGAGAGTAGTCTCTTGGGTACAACGGTCCTTTACGATCATCTCCTGAAGAATTTTTATTGATCCTTCCATATACTGGGTCTGTGATAACCGGTCATGGGGGACTTTATTATCTTTCAGTTTGAATTCAAACAGGCCCATATCACCCTTTTTGTCTGATTAGAATTAAGAGCAAGCGTGATATAATCTCTCACATATCTGAGCGGAGTTTTATCCGGTGGGCCAGAAATCATGTTGAGAAATTGCAACATACCACTATTTTCAATCCCGTGATGCTCAACTCCGGGTGTCGTAGGCACGGGCGGTGTCTGTCTGGAAGGCCCTACTTCTGCTGGGTACGGTCGTCCATTACTCGCCACTTGTTGGAGAACATTAAACATCTCCGTCGCGGACAGTCCCCTGCCATCGGAAAGTCCCAGGAAGTTTGTCGGACCCCGCCTGGTGATCTGCGGCTGGTGTCCGTGAGACATCGTCGGCACTTGACGAATTTACCGAGGCCTGATTATTCGATGCTCGTTCTTGCCTATTGACCGGCACGGCCGTGTACATATACCCTGGTATCTCGTGCAACGCATGTTTTAACAAAAGTCTTTGCCCGACGGTCAGTTCCTGAAAAGTCTCGTCGACCATAGCCGGTGACAATAATTTAAGGCTTCTGACTGACTCAAACCCATTTTCCATAAGACCTGCAACTGTTTCAGTGTTCAAATCATTTTCACTCATCCACTTTTTACAATCAAAATTGTTCTCCCGTGACCGCTGTTCACTCCTGGTACGCGGGACTGAAAGTTCAGTCTGCCATAATAAATCTACCGCCACTAACAAATTAGAAAGTCTTGGTGTATGGCACGTTTAAACGAGAGATCCTGAAGGATCTTGGCGCCCACCATTGTCCGATAATTGTAAGCTAATGACTAGAGGATCTTTTTGTCCATTGTTACTAAGAACAGACAATTGATTTGTAATTTTGTTTACAGAATTTCGAATCTGAGTGAAAAAGATTGAAAAAGGCCACTGAAAAACACCAAGATATGAGTTCAGGAGTTTCAAGATTTCTAGAAACTTTACTTATGTCGGTTGTTATAATACAAGAGAAATGAGCAAAGTTAGTCTGAAAGTGAATGTACATGTACCGAGGATCCTTCGCCTTTGTTTTGTAGTATTTTTTTTATTTATTTTTTTTGCACGTGTCATCATTGGGTACTGGAAGCGAAGACCAATCTCTTTGACACTTTGGCATGAGCTATGAAACATACTTCAGATTTTATAATTAGGAACGAATGCTAATTCTGTTCTGTTTCTTGGGCTATTTTGAGATATCTCTTTTAAGATACCATGCAGCTGCATGTTAATTATTGTGTTTGTAACTGTTTCTTATTCTATTCACTGTTGTCTGTCATCTTGTAATTGTACATGTATGTGTAATATGTCTGTTGGGAGAGGCGTTCAAATAGGCTCTGCCTGTTCGCCGATCCCTGTTTCCTGGTGAAATAAATATACTGTTTAAATCAAGATACCATGCTCGAAAATAGTAAGATGGTACAATAATGCTTAATACTGAAGGGATCCGGTCCGCGCAGTAATGTTGAAACTTCAAAAGTGCCTGGATCCTGATTATCTCCCTTGGATCGAAACATCCAGTAGTCTACAGTTGTCGAGTTGTGACATTGAGTCACAAGACTGAGGTCGGCATACGAAACGGTGGAGCAGTTCACTTGCTACTGCATGGACTAAAGAAGGCTGATTTAAAATTTGAAGAAATACATTTTAATTCAGAATTATTTGAACTCCTTGATATGAAAGGTGAAGGTACGGATATTCTCTATAGTCAATATATAGAATATGCCCCACCGTTTGATCCGCCGACTCTTGTGATGCAACGTCACTTGAGAATACCAAATTAATTTGGAGCGTAACTTGGATTTTCGAATCGGACCAAAAAGGTATCTTGCACTAATAGGCCCCATGTGAGACCTGTGTACCAAATTTTAGAAAAATCCATGAAATATTTCCCAAGAATTCACGGTAACAATGTTTCAAGGGGAAATTCAAGATGGCCGCCTTGTGGCCATATTGGATCTTCGATTCGGACCGAAAAAGGTACCTTGCATAACTAGACCATAAGGGGAACCTGTGTACCAAATTTGAGAAAGATCCATGCAGTACTTCCTGAGAAATCACGATAACAAATTTGCATGGGAAAATCCAAGATGGCCGCCTGTTTTGCCATATTGAATTTTCGAATCGGACCAGAAAAGGTATCTTGTACAACTAGACGACAAGGTGAACCTGTGTACCTAATTTAACAAAGATCCATGCAGTAGTTCCTGAGAAATCGCAATAACAAAGTTTCATGGGGAAATCCAAGATGGCCGCCTGATGGACATATTGGATTTTGGAATCGGACCAAAAAAAGGTTTCTTGCACAACTGGACCCCAAGGGGAACATGTGTACCAAATTTGAGAAAGATCCATGAAGTAGTTCCTGAGAAATCGCGATAACAAGTTTTCATATGGGAATCCAAGATGGCTGCCTAGTGGCCATATTGGATTTCGGAATCGGACCAAAAAAGGTTTCTTGCACAACTAGACCCCAAGGGGAACCTGTGTACCAAATTTGAGAAAGATCCGTGCAGTAGTTCCTGAGAAATCGCGATAACAAGGTTTCATGGGGAAATCCAAGATGGCTGCCTGGTGGCCATATTGGATTTTCGAATCGGACCAAAAAAGGTTTCTTGCACAACTAGACCCCAAGGGGAACCTGCGTAACAAATTTGAGAAAGATCTATGCAGTTGTTCCCGAGAAATCATGACAACAAGGTTTTACGGGAAAATCCAAGATGGCTGCCTGGTGGCCATATTGGATTTTCGAATCGGTCCAGAAAAGGTATCTGCACATCTAGACCCCAAGAGGAACCTGTGTACCAAATTTCAGAAAGATCCGTGCAGTAGTTCCTGAGACATCGCGATAACAAGGTTTTACGGGAAAATCCAAGATGGCCGCCCTGTGGCCATATTGGATTTTCGAATCGGACCAGAAAAAAGTATCTGCACAACTAGGCCCCAAGGGGAATATGTGTACCAAATTTCAGAAAGATCCATGCAGTAGTTCCTGAGAAATCGTGATAGCAAGGTTTCATGGGGAAATCCAAGATGGCCGCCCTGTGGCCATATTGGATTTTCGAATCGGACTATGTCTGTTATCTAGACCCCAAGAGGAACCTGTGTACCAAATTTCAGAAAGATCCGTGCAGTAGTTCCTGAGAAATCGTGATAACAAGGTTTCATGGGGAAATCCAAGATGGCTGCCCTGTGGCCATATTGGATTTTCGAATCGGACCAGAAAAGGTATCTGCACATCCAGACCCCAAGAGGAACTTGTGTACCAAATTTCAGAAAGATCCGTGCAGTAGTTCCTGAGAAATCGCGATAACAAGGTTTCATGGGGAAATCCAAGATGGCTGCCTGGTGGCCATATTGGATTTTCGAATCGGTCCAGAAAAGGTATCTGCACATCTAGACCCCAAGAGGAACCTGTGTACCAAATTTCAGAAAGATCCGTGCAGTAGTTCCTGAGACATCGCGATAACAAGGTTTTACGGGTAAATCCAAGATGGCCGCCCTGTGGCCATATTGGATTTTCGAATCGGACCAGAAAAAGTATCTGCACAACTAGGCCCCAAGGAGAATATGTGTACCAAATTTCAGAAAGATCCATGCAGTAGTTCCTGAGAAATCGTGATAGCAAGGTTTCATGGGGAAATCCAAGATGGCCGCCCTGTGGCCATATTGGATTTTCGAATCGGACCAGAAAAGGTATCTGCACATCTAGACCCCAAGAGGAACCTGTGTACCACATTTCAGAAAGATCCGTGCAGTAGTTCCTGAGAAATCGTGATAAGGTTTCATGGGGAAATCCAAGATGGCTGCCCTGTGGCCATATTGGATTTTCGAATCGGACCAGAAAAGGTATCTGCACATCTAGACCCCAAGGGGAACCTGTGTACCAAATTTCAGAAAGATCCGTGCCGTAGTTCCTGAGAAATCGAGATAACAAGGTTTCATGGAGAAATCCAAGATGGCCGCCCTGTGGCCATATTGGATTTTCGAATCGGACCAGAAAAGGTATCTGCACAACTAGGCCCCAAGGAGAATCTCTGTACTAAATTTCAGAAAGATCCATGCAGTAGTTCCTGAGAAATCGTGATAACAAGGTTTCATGGGGAAATCCAAGATGGCCGCCCTGTGGCCATATTGGATTTTCGAATCGGACCAGAATAGGTATCTGCACATCCAGACCCCAAGAGGAACTTGTGTACCAAATTTCAGAAAGATCCGTGCAGTAGTTCCTGAGAAATCGCGATAACAAGGTTTCATGGGGAAATCCAAGATGGCCGCCCTGTGGCCATATTGGATTTTCGAATCGGGCTAGAAAAGTTATCTGCACAACTAGACCCCAAGGGGAACATGTGTGCGAAATTTCAGAAAGATCCGTGCAGTAGTTCCTGAGAAATCGCGATAACAAGAATTGTTTACGGACGGACAACGGACGACGGACCACGGACGAAAGGCGATTTGAACAGCCCACCATCTGGTGATGGTGGGCTAAAAAACACGAGGCACGACGACATAAAGCACATAACAGGCACGAGACATCTAAAAACAGCTGCACGCTTGCAAGCAGAAAGCTGACTGCGGAAACAAAGCAGAATGGCGCCTTAAATCATGACTTTGCACGGGCGCTTGCAGCGCCACCACTGCCCAAGAACTGATGACGTATACCGCAGAAAAATATCCCTGGGCTGTGTTTTACGTCAACTCATATAGTTTGGCCCGATAACTGGGGACAGAATAATAACTAACAACCACGTTCACATTGGTATATAAACTACTGTGACCAAAAAAACAAAACATGTAGGCCTAGATACATTAAACTTTATACAACAAATACAATAACCTAAAATCAAATTTTCTTTTACCTCACTAAAGAGATCGTCTAAAGCAGCTCCTTGATAAAAAGAGGTGGAATAATTTAGGGGTTCTTACGAATTGAGGGCTAAAACCAGTTATATGCAGGATTTGAACGATTGAATATCAATTTTGTGATGCAGTGAAAGTTCAATTCTTCAAAGTTCTAAAGAAAATTAATCTGTTTCAACATATAAACTTTCTTTAGGGGATGATCTGAATGCTCAGTAGTCTGCAGAATTAAGTCTACATATTGGGTGACATAACAGCAGCAAATGAAACAAGTGTTTCCTGTGGAAATGTTGAGGAGTCTGCATATTGGGTGACCTAACAGCAGCAACATAAACAACTGTTTTCTGTGGAAATGTTGGGAGTCTGCATATCGGGTGACCTAACAGCAGCAACATAAACAACTGTTTTCTGTGGAAATGTTGGGAGTCTGCATATTGGGTGACCTAACAGCAGCAACATAAACAACTGTTTCCTGTGGAAATGTTGGGGAGTCTGCATATTGGGTGACCTAACAGCAGCAACATAAACAACTGTTTTCTGTGGAAATGTTGGGGAGTCTGCATATTGGGTGACCTAACAGCAGCAACATAAACAACTGTTTTCTGTGGAAATGTTGGGGAGTCTGCATATTGGGTGACCTAACAGCAGCAACATAAACAACTGTTTTCTGTGGAAATGTTGGGAGTCTGCATATTGGGTGACCTAACAGCAGCAACATAAACAACTGTTTTCTGTGGAAATGTTGGGGAGTCTGCATATTGGGTGACCTAACAGCAGCAACATAAACAAATGTTTTCTGTGGAAATGTTGGGGAGTCTGCATATTGGGTGACCTAACAGCAGCAACATAAACAACTGTTTTCTGTGGAAATGTTGGGGAGTCTGCATATTGGGTGACCTAACAGCAGCAACATAAACAACTGTTTTCTGTGGAAATGTTGGGAGTCTGCATATTGGGTGACCTAACAGCAGCAACATAAACAACTGTTTTCTGTGGAAATGTTGGGGAGTCTGCATATTGGGTGACCTAACAGCAGCAACATAAACAACTGTTTTCTGTGGAAATGTTGGGGAGTCTGCATATTGGGTGACCTAACAGCAGCAACATAAACAAATGTTTTCTGCGGAAATGTTGGGGAGTCTGCATATTGGGTGTCCTAACAGCAGCAACATAAACAAATGTTTTCTGTGGAAATGTTGGGGAGTCTGCATATTGGGTGACCTAACAGCAGCAACTGAAACACCCTTTTTCTCTGGAAATGTTGCTGTGTCTACATAAGGGGTGATAGAAGTGAATAGACAAAGTCATAGTTTTAGTTTGACTTCTGATAATATTTGAATATCAGGTGTGAATTGATGGAGGGATTCAGTTATCAGAATCTACCGCTCAATCCCCACATGATGATCATTGCCAGGGATCAAATTCGTATTTTATAGTTCTGCCATCACTGTAGGAATGAGTCTTGTGCCACTGGAACCTGAGGGTTGAGCAATAAACATTGCAATGTATGAAGATGAAAATGTGGAGGTCAAATCTGAAATTCTCTGAACTGAGTTAGGTCTTGAGTTAATGACATGAGCCCCAATAAATGATGACTGAGCGGACATAAAGTTTTGAATTTGTATCTGGATGTTCTCTGCCTGTTGGTGTCACAGATCACTCCAATATGCTATCAATTGGACAGACTCCAGCTCCAACTTTGTAGGATGAGGAATGAAGCCCAGATGCTGTTGAATTTCCAAGGTGAAGTGACCATATTTGCAGTGTTTCTGAACCCCATATGAGAATGTCATCCATGCATGCTTCATTGTTGATCGATCAATATCCCCTAAATTCACAAATGGTGATATTATATGGGTGACACACCATGAGGTGACGAAGATGCCTAATGGTAGAACCTGCCATTCGAAGTGTCTGCTGTCGAAAGCACAACATAGAAGCTATCCAATCCTCAGCATGTAGGTGAGTGCGTATTGATGGCACTGATGTCATTCTGAAATTTGGCGTAAGTTTAGTAGCCTTGGGTCTAAAACCATGTAGAGTGGTGCATCAGTGACCTGATGATCCACCAGTCATATGTTACAATCCCTCAAGAAGTCAACCGCCCACAACAGGATGAGTAAAGGTCTGGTATCTGGGTAGTTTGTTAGCTGTTAGCTTTGTTAGCAAGGTAAGCTGGACTGTTGAGAGGATGGTTACTTTTAATTCCAGCCATCAGGTTTTTTTCCCCCTGTCTTCACATGTTTGCCACAAATTTTTGTCTAGTTTATGCTGTTTTGGACTTTTTCATTTTACCATTTTCTGCATCAATTAAAGTGTATCATTGGCAGTCAAGTATAGTTTTATATAGAGTATAATCAACTACTCCTAACACTTGCATCATGATGTAAGCTCCCGGTCAGATGAGATTTAATTTAGGAGAGCCCAGATGCGGAGGACAGAAAGATCAAAACTTGACCTTAAAGAGGTAAAAGCGTCATTTAAAAAATATTCAGCAAATAACATATTTCGATAAAAGTTATTCAGTAGTTGAAAGCAACTATGGTGAACGTGTTTCTGTGACCTCATTTTTTAATATCACGGGCATTGAAATCACACTTCTGACATTCTCTGAAAAACGTAACAGCACCTGCACTTGGCTCCCGTGCCTGAGATGACATCAGAAAACGCGCACTGGCATTCCGAGCGTGATGCTTTGCAACGTCATACTCGATCTTAGAACTTATATCGCACTGTGACGGCTTCTAATGTGACGTCATGGATACCTGATCACGTTATCCGACGTCATCTCAGTCATTTCCCATTTTCATGTTGTTCACTAGACCGAATTAAAGAATCTGACAATATTGATCCCTATATGAAATACGAGATTTCAATACTTGAAAATCTTTTGGCAAATGTTGCAAGTGATCATGCTGTTCAGTTTACCCGAACAACTAAAATCACGCTACTACCTCTTTAAAGATGGGCTCGCTAGATATGAGATAAACGACCACTCATATTGAATTATATATATAAATCCCACTGACTGACGAATATGTAGAGTAGCAAATTTGAGTGAACTAATCCATGTTTGATATGAATTTAATCTATCTTCACATATAACATTGATTTTCCTTGACAAAACTGCAGGTTTGAATGCAGCTATATGGTTCTGACAAGAATTTTTGTGCTGCTTCTATAATTATTTTGCTGTTGTAGAAAGATACACTGGAGATATATTCTAACAAGCTAAAATCCCATGATAGTATTCTCTTCCTGTTGACTGGGTACATGTCAAGCACTCTAGTGATAAAAACACAAATGGTCAGACATGTTTTCAACAACATCGAGTTCTGCCCTCCAGAGACTGACTGTTAAAAGGACACCAAAACAAAATCATTAGCACCAAATGGAATTCCAAGGTGAAACTCTAAGCTCGTTCTGACAGACGAGTGCTACAACTGATCCATATAATTGTTCAAGATACTTTGTTAATCCTTACTTTTAATTGGCATGCAGCAAAAATGTACAGTCCAGAAATGGAAACTATTCCAAATGCCGGCACTCTGATTTGCAGGCTCTCAGAGAATAATTAAGGGAGCTAATGTTGATACAAAAAGCACTTCTTCGTGATGAATATACTGAGATATTATTGACCACATGATGGTATGATCAATTATGAGAACTGCTTTTTTTTCGGTCACTTTATTATGTTCTGGAATCAGCTTGATTTGCTTTGAGAATGGTTTAACTTCACAAAGTACATTCTCAAAATAATTTGATGCTAACCATGTCAGGCATCAAAATTTGATTGGTTTTAGAGCCCTGAATCTGGAGTTATAACATTGAATCAAGATTCCAAACTATTTCCTGATCTTTGGGCTGAGTGACCTTGACCGTTGACCTCTCCAATGGTACTTCACACATTATATCACTCTAAGGTATCCATTGATAAAAAAAAAAAAAAATTACAAAAAAAGGATGTCCTGATTTCTAAGTCAGTGACCTTTACCTCAGTTTTGGTATGTGACATTCTCTCCAGTCACTGATGTCCTGATATTTTGGACCAAAGTGACCTTGAACTCAATTTTGGTATGCGACATATCTCGTACCCCTAATGTAAATAACAAAAAAATTAGTTTTCAATGATTTTAAAAACCTTAATTGATATTTGATCTTGGCCTCAATTTTGTTAAAGGTCATCCCAAACGGATTTTTTTTTGGTCTAAAAAGGCTTAATAATCATAGTTCATACTGCACTTTGTATGAAAAAAATATTGAAAAAAATCTTATCTGATCATAAACACACGTAATATGGGAGCAAAGTGGGCTTATTCAGTTTCACAGCTGGGTTTGATGACGTCACAGAGGGAACTTGCCTGAGAAAAAATGGCGGATAACATGGAAAGCGAATGCAGTCAGAGCTCCGATTCAGATGTCGATTCAAGCGATATCAGCTCCTTGGATGGAAATATTTTTCACCAAGAAGATGAAATAGATCTAGAGGAGGATGATGACGGGCAAAATAACAGTTTGACGACCAACGACGGAATTCAGCCCTATATATTGGAGCCGTACGTCTCCGATTCTGACAGTGAGAACCATTCTGACAACGTGGAACTCGACGACGACGAGGATTCGGAGAGGTCGTTTGTTGAATACAGATTGGTATGCAACTTGACTTGAAACTTTACTATCGTTATCTATAAGACCAAATGTCCATATATTTCAAACTGTATTGAATGTAGAACGATTCTGTGATGCAACGAACGAGCACATCTGTGTTGTTATTGTTGTTACTGACCGAGGCAGCCTTTTCGAAGGGATAAACTCCGGGATTCGGCAGTATGGACAGTAAACTGTTGATAACTCTACTGATATACGTCCGACTTGAATTTTGTTTGTTTTCCCATAATCCCCATGAAATACCAATTTCAGAATTATATAGTTTGATAAAAAAACTTTGGACATTCATGGCGAAAAGTAAGCCGTGGTGAGTGGATCGGCATTCACATTTGCTCAATTTTCGACAAATTACCTCAATTAAATTGAAATCGAATGATATTCCCACAATCTCAAATGTCAAGGGATTATGAAAGTATAATTATCACTTCTGTATCTACAGCCATTCACTCCAATTGGTGTTTTTTATTTATTTACTTATCAAACGTATATATATTTATGAAAGATCATTTTATTATTATTATTAAATAGTATATAATTTAGATAATTTATTTGCGTGAAGTTTGTGCCAACATTTGGCTAAAAACGCATACATAGAATGAATAAAATTGAACATACAAATACAGACATTAAGACACATTGGAACAAATGGTTAAACGTGTATATATGAAATAGAGACTCATCCAGTCTAACCTGTAGGTGCTCAAGCAACAAATGCCACGCGAGAGCGAGCAGGGCATGTACAGCCGTCCCCCTGCCCGAGGCCTCGCTTGCAGGCTAGGTTCGTTCAGCCGATGTCCGTGATAGATTCTCCTTGTCCGATTTCTTTGCCGTCACATTCTGATTGTTCTTACGTTTGATAGTTGGAATAGCTGTTCTCTTTAGTTTTGGTTTGTACCCGAATTCAACTGCTACGCTGTAGATGTCCTCGAATGATGTCTTTCTGTCAAAATGTGCCAAGCAAATTATACGAGTACTGGCTCGGGCCCTCTTTCCACACTCTCGTGTTGCGTACAAATTTCGTCCAATTTGCAGCGATTTTCTCGTCTGTGGGCCACAAATGAATACTAACACCGTCATCTGTAGTAAAACTGCAACCTCCCACTACACAACGTCGCGGCATATTTAAAAAATGATGCCCCGATACTCCGAAAATCTCCAGAAATCAGCAGCTACATACGACTGTGGTATACGGCTTTAACATAGAGAATACAAGACGGCTTCCCTCCGTGACGTCACAGCTGGAATTGACAGGAGAGCGATTTTCACCTTTCAAACGGCAATATCTCGCCAACCAGACTGCACAAAATTATGAAAAAAATATCATTATTTTCAGAATCGAAAGGACTATTTTTTTATATTTTTGACCTCATAGCGTTTGGGATGACCTTTAAATGACACATCGTCTCCCACAAGCATATATAAATATTGAAGATGAACGATTATAACTCTAGGGAAAATCGTTAGAACAGGGAAAGAAACCTCTTCCATGTAACTTTCGAAGCATCAAATGGTACATGAGATATTGTCTGGACAAGTTTGGCATGTATAGTTTGACCATATCCAGTATGCCGGCATACATATGGCACACTTGCAAATCATATCACTTGATATTTTCACAATGGATCACGGGTTGCGATAAAGAGGTCACCAGAGGTCAAACTGACAGACCCTCAGGTGACAGGTAAATTAAAGTACCAGTACATTCATCTTTAAGGTCAAAGTGTCTGGGCCAACAGTTTAAGCACATGCATGCATAGGTCATTCACTAGTATTTTATATCCCCCTGAACCACAGGGGAATTGTTGCTAACTACCTCAGGGATACACTAATAGGTCATCAGCAGGTCCATCCTACACCACTAATTGTGTTAGCACCTGTCTCTAGCAAACACCAGAATCCATCAGAATGTCTTTTTAACATGCAACAGCGATAAGCTTTGCATTCCACCAATATATTAATCTAGACAGACAGTTCCCATTAGGCTGTGAGGTCCAATTGAATTATACCACCAGGAAAAGAAGTTCAAGGATCAACTACATGCAATTTGTTCAGGTTAAACCACTTTAGCAACTGAAAGACATCATTTCCAACAAATTAACAACAAGAAAACATGTTTTCCTCAAAATAAATGGCTGAACTTGTCAAGTCAAATATGATGTGATGCGCAGACAGCACATCTATATTATAATAATTACTTGGAACACGAGAAATAAGATGTCACAATAAACCTACACATAATGTTGAACTCAAAAAAACTTGAAGAACTAGAAGTAACAGCATCAATAAGTATGCCCCCCTTGGAGAAGCATATTTGATGGGATGTGGATTAATTATCACTGAAGGTGATAAATGCCCCCGCCTAAAGAGTAAAAGTTGATCATGAAATACATGTAGTATTGTAGTGGATAATCATTGCTGGTATTTTTTTTTGAAGATGTATGGATGATATTTGGAGTAGGCACATGCATGGAATATGCCTGTCCACCAGCTGACAGCTGATGTTGCACGGAAATATTTGTGGTATTGCATTGGGGTATGGCAAGATCTTGACTTTTTTTGCATTTCTAATGGGTTGAGGGTAGCTGTTCTGAAAGTATAATACCCTCATACCTTGTAAAAATGTGAAGAAGTTATGCTGACTATGAACGATGGCCTATGTTTGTTGATGATTTATTGCAGTTATACATATTACAGTAGTTAACAAACATATGTTATGAAAGGAGGATGTAGAGGGGTAGGAAACTCAGGGGAAGCAACCCAAGCTAGATCTATTTTCTACAAAGAACAACCCTGCTTATCTTCCCTGTGACTTACAAGTGAAAGCGTCAACGAGTTTCAAGTCAAAGCATCAAACCACTGGAGATTTATCGCCCGGAAACCCCATCTTGTACATGTATTAACCTAGCCTAGGCCCATTTAACACCATGTGGTGGCGCCACCTGTAGGCAGATTTGCTCGAAACGCAATCCCATTCAAGGTCTTATGGATGTACACCAGTGAACAAAATTTCAAGTGAAAGCGTCCATCCATTGGAGATTTATTGCCCGGAAACCTCATCTAGTACATGTATTAACCTAGCCAGTAGGCTCATTTAACGCCAAGTGGTGGCGCCACCTGCAAGCAGATGTTCTCGAAACACAATCCCGTTCAAGGTCTTATGGCTGTACATCAGTGAGAAAAATTTCAAGTCAAAGCATCAAACCACTGGAGATTTATCGCCCGGAAACTCCGTACGTACGTACAAGTATTAACCTAGCCTAGGCCCATTTTAAACCATATGGTGGCGCCACCTGTATGCGGATTTTCTCGAAAAGCAATCCTAATCAAGGTCTTGTACACCAGTGAATAAAATTTCGAGTGAAAGCGTTCATCCATTGGAGATTTATTGCCCGGAAACTCCGTATGTACGTACTGAAGGACGGACAGATCAAACTCTATATGCCCCCCCCCCCCCCATAAATATGGGCAGGGGCATAAAAAAAGTATTTTGTTTCTGGTCAATGTTCACATCATTCGATCTGAACAACATGAAATGTTACGGACCGACAAGAGAAAGTTTTGACCCTAGGTGGTGCCACCTGTAGACGCACATGCGCCAAATGCAATCCCAAGCGAGGTCTCATGGTAAGGTAGCTACATACAAAATTTGAGAAGAATCCAATTAGCTGTTGTCAAGTTATGCTCCGGAAACGAAATGTTACGGATCGACAAGAGAAAGTTTTGACCCTAGGTGGCGCCACCTGTAGACGCACATGCGCCAAATGCAATCCCAAGCGAGGTCTCATGGTATGGTAGCTGCATACCAAATTTGAGAGGAATCCAAGTAGCGGTTGTCAAGTTATGCTCCGGAAACAAAATGTTACGGGCCGACGAGAAACTTTTGACCCTAGGTGGCGCCACCTGTAGACGCACATGCGCCAAACGCAATCCCAAGCGAGGTCTCATGGTATGGTAGCTGCATACCAAATTTGAGAGGAATCGAAGTAGCGGTTGCCAAGTTATGCTCCGGAAACGAAATGTTACGGACGGACAGACTGAAACCAGTATACGCCCCCTACACTACGTGTCGGGGGGGGGGGGGGGATATAAAAAGGTATCTCGCACAACTGGACCACAAGGGGAACCTGTGTACCAGATTTGAGGAAGATCCATGCAGTACTTCTTGAGAAATCAAGATAACAAAGTTTCATTGGGAAATCCAAGATGGGCGTCTGGTAGCCATATTGGATTTTCGATTTGGACGGAAAAAGGTATCTTGCACAACTAGACGACAAGGGGAACCTGTGCACCAAATTTGAGAAAGATCCAGGCAGTACTTCCTGAGAAATGATGATAACAATGTTTCATGGGGAAATCCAAGATGGCTGCATGGTGGCCATATTGGATTTTCGAATCGGACCAGAAAAGGTATCTTGCACAACTAGACTCCAAGGGGAACCTGTGTATCAAATTTGAGAAAGATCCACGCAGTAGTTCCTGAGAAATCCCGATAACAAGGTTTCATGGGGAAATTCAAGATGGCTGCCTGGTGGCTATATTGGATTTTCGAATCGGATCAGAAAAGGTATCTTGCACAACTAGACCCCAAGGGGAACCTGTGTACCAAATTTGAGAAAGATCCATGCAGTAGTTCCTGAGAAATCGCGATAACAAGGTTTCATGGGGAAATCCAAGATGGGCTGCCTGGTGGCCATATTGGATTTTCGAATCGGACCAGAAAAGATATCTTGCACAACTAGACCCCAAGGGGAACCTGTGTACCAAATTTGAAAAAGATCCATGCAGTAGTTCCTAAGAAATCGCGGTAACAAGGTTTCATGGGAAAATCCAAGATGGCTGCCTGGTGGCCATATTGGATTTTCGAATTGGACCAGAAAAGGTATCTTGCACAACTAGACCCCAAAGGGAACCTGTGTACCAAATGTACCAAACCTGTGTATCGAATTTGAGAAAGATCCATAAAATACTTCCTGAGAAATTGCGATAACAAGAATTGTTTACTGACGGACTGACGACGGACCACAGACGAAAAGCGATTTGAACAGCCCACCATCTGGTGATGGTGGGCTAAAAACATAGGCTTGTGTTTGACCACACAACAGTCCTATGCACCAAATTTGAAGTCTCTGGAGGCAATGGTTTGGCTGCTAGACCGGTCACAAGAATTGTGGACGACCGATGACCGGATGTCCTGCATTCCAAATTTGAAGTCCCTAGCTGAGACTGTTTGGCTTCTATCGCATTCACATCGTCATGTGGACATCTTGCATTACATTGCCATGGAAACCACAAAAATCATCACAATGCACCCAACTTTGACCACCCAACAATGCTACATAGCAAATTTGAAATCTCTACCTACAACAGCTAGGCTTCTATCGCATTCACATTGTCATATGACATTTTGCATGACACTGCCATGGAAACCACAAAAATCATTGCCATGTACCCAAATTCAATAGGCTTGTGGGTAACCACCCAACAATCCTGCATGCCAAATTTGAAGTCCCTAGCTGAAACTGTTCGGCTTTTATCGTATTCACATCGTCATATGGACATTTTGCATGAAGTTGCCATGGAAACCACAAAAATCATCACAATGTGCCCAAATTTGAAAGGCTTGTGGTTGACCACCCAACAATCCTGTGCACCAAATTTGAAGTCTCTAGACCGGTCGCAAGAATTGTTGACGACTGACGACCGTACATCCCAAAGACAGAACCCCGCAGCCTAATAGGCTAATGGGGAAAAAACCCTGACAGTGTACACATTTCATCAAAAAAAGCCTCATGCCCCATAAAAATATCAAGAGCCTACTAATTGAGAAACAAACTTTCATATTTGAATGGCCTAACTGACTTACTATAGATGGTTTACATATTTTTTAGTTTTGGTAATCTAGTTACATGTGAAAATATTACACCATAGGCCTAGCTGTGACAGACTCCCAAAATGGCAAGTTCAAAAACAACTATTGAACAAAGAATAATTTTCTGTTTCTGAGAGAAGTGAGTTGCAAATACAGATGTGATTATTATTCAGTTTTGAGTGAGTGAGTGAGTGAATAGAATTTAATGTCGCTTTCAACAATATTTCAGCTATATCGCAACGAATCAACTAAGCACCACCCATCCAATTTGTGTTCCTGCTACTTCAAAGAAGAAATCTTTGAAGCAGCATGGAACCATCCACCCTCCATCCACCCTATGAAACACTGATCAGGACAGTGCACAAGACACAGACAGGATGCTTACATGGTGCAGTAAAGACAAGTGATATTACAGTGCTATACGTCACATTATCAAGTTCCTGTTGCTCCTCAGCAAAATGCATTGAAGCAACAGAAACCCAATCAACCGCTATTCAGTTTTGAAAATTATTGACATCTTAATATTGACACTTACATTCTACGACTTTTTTGACTGATCAGGCCTGTTCTTCCTTAATTCCAAAGGCATATTAACAGAGAATTAAATTTGTAATAATGGCTCATTAACCAAGATTGGGAGAAAATAATACTTGGATGATGGAGTCCGACAGTTCAATAGCATTCATTAGTGTAAGGTGTCCGAACCAGGGGTATATATAATTGGTAGTTCCAGCCTCGGGTAAAATAATCTACAGCTTCACAATTATATCTCTTAAACACAAAGGCAACAGCCATGAGGTTGATATCAATCTCTTAAACACAAGGGCAACAGACCTGAGGTTTATATCATGAATAGTTTACTAGAGCCACAGCCTCTGACTAGCAGTATTGATAGATATTGGATCTGCGTGTGGCTCTAAAATACAGGCCCCTTAAGAGTATTAGCAGGCAAGCTCTGAATCCACTTAAGTTAGCCAGATAAGTCAGATGACGCTGGCAGTCCAGTAGTATCACCCTAACAACGCCTTAGCCTGTGAGAACTTGCCTTGGCTGGAGAAACTCACTGTTTATCAGATACCATACACTGCAAGGAATCAACAGACAGATCCCAAGTTACGTGACCAGGAGAGTGACAGCAAATCCACAGCAAATCTACAAAGTGCTTCTTCATTGTTCATTAGGGCTTTGTTATGGTGGAAACAACTTGTCACTGTAATAGCAGACATTGGAACATGATTGTGGGAGATATTAGTGATGCTACAGGAAAGTGAATAAAGACAAGGGAAGAACTCCATGACAACAGATGTCAACAGATAAATAAATACATTCTTTCATTTGAGGGAGATGTCATTTAAAAGACTTGCTATTGTGAACAAAGCATTTCTGTGAGAACCCAGAGAATGATTTGTGATGCAGAAATTACAATAGGAGTTCACCATCAGATATCAACTGTTCCAAAGCCATCTCCCAGGTAAGTCAGTTCAAAACAACAGACTACTTTCCAATTCCTCTGAATATGTCTATATTGTTTTCCGAACTTTGAAAAAGTTGTCTGGAAATTTGTTAGGAACTGTCCGACACATAATTTGAATACATGTGAACTGACTGAAAAACTGCAGAACAGTACCAATTTATTATCGGACATGTCCTGAAAACAGATAGCAATTTCGATCCCTGAAGATTTTTATTGATTTGAATGCTTAAATCCTGTTAAATTGATAGTAAACCCCCAGAGGAAGTGATGCTCAAATGAATTACAAATTTCATCTCTATCCAAATATATTTTTACTTCTGTGATGTTTTGGGAATATTCATAGTTTTCTTCATTAAGTTCACCTTCATTTTATTCTCAATTGGACGATTGCTTATTTAACAATACTGATCCCATATGTGCATAAAAAATTAAGAATGAAGCCTTCAATTAGGCCAAATATAAACAATTTATAAGTAATTTTCACATTTTTAAGAAAAAAATTATGTTCAGGAACTGCTGTGCAAGTGTCTATCCTAAGTGAACAAAAAAGATTTACAATATATTCCGGTGTCAATGCTCATTTGCCAATCTCATCATCACCATTCCTCTCAAACTTCTCACAAGATTATCCCATATATGGGGAGGCTGGTTGGGACCATCACTGTTATGTGAACCCAAGTTTTTGCTTAAAAACGTCAAAATTTAATTATAAATTTTTCATATTTCTTATGGTGAAAAACTGACCTTCGAGTGCCAGTGCATAAGAATGCCGAGCAAGGATGGCTGAAAAGAAAGAGCGACACAATGAGAAGGGTAGCATGAGCAGGACACAGGCAGAGATGACTTGTGTATACCACACCAAATTCCCCATATCCTGTAGTCCAATAGGACACAGCACATGGAGGCCAGCATCTTGATGGGAGGCTGCCACCATTAACTGATTGATAATGTTGAGATGGAGATATGTCCCCACCCCCCTTTCATGGGAGGACATGGAAGAAAGAAACTGTACTCACACACTCCTGTGGTTTAGCACCTGAAAGGTGCATTGACTCCATCTGACTTAAACACATTACGTTTGAGTATGACAAAACTCACTCATTTACAAGTGATTGAATGAAAGATTTTGAAGAATTGGGTTTAGACTTCGCCACTGTTCCAGATATTCTGATAGGTCTACGCCATGACACTGGACAAGAATGTATCACGGAGTATGTAGAAAGGTCGAGGAAGAAAGATAATAACTCAAGAGATAAAACATCAGATTCATTGGGCAGCTGGTGCACATCCATATTGGTATTTGGAAATTCTTGGAAATTCATCTGCATAAAGGATGAGAGTTAGTGATTGGGCTTTAATGTACAGAACCTCATGACCTGCTGATATCATGGGCAACTGTTGACCGCTCTCTTGTAACAAGAGAGAAGCGTACAACTGTAATTCGTAGGAAACCATGTTTATTATTTTTATTTCATACCCATTAGGAATTGAAGCTAACTGTCATACGAAATAGGTCGCTCGATTATTGATGCAGAAATTCTTTTATGGACAGTGTCTGAATATTGAATGACAGACCTGAAGCGTGCTATCAAGGATGAATAACTCAACAGGAATCAAAAATGAAGATAGACTAGAAACAAGCAATTTGAAAGAAATCAACAATTTTACATGGTGCCGCAAAAACATAGCTCAGTACTCAAGCTGTGCATCTCAGGGTTTACGCTCATACTATTCATATTGATCGCTGGAATGTTATCAAAGATATATATAGATCATTAAAGATTTTGCATAAATTAAAAATGGTCGCCAAGATTTCTGCCCAATCAGAGAAACCAGTTCTGTCATTCATTGTAAGTCTCTTGGTGCATCAATGATGTTTATCAAATTTTACATGAAGCACTTGAACGAGATCAGAGATCGAGATCATTAAGGATTTTGCATAAATTAAAGATGGCCGCCCATCCTTCCATCCGAGGAACTAATGTGGTTATTCAATGCAAGTCTATTGATACATCGATGCTGTATACAAAGTTTCATATAGAACACTTAAATGGTATCAGAGATATACATCATTAAAGATTTTGCATAAATTAAAGATGGTCACCAAGGTTTCCACCCAATCAGTGAAACTGGTTCAGTCATTCTTTAAAAGTTTCTTGATGTATCGATGATCTAAGGTTTATGTCGCGTTCGGCAATATTTCAGCTATATAGCGACGATCAAACAAAATTCTAAGTACTTTAGCGAATAACTTAGTAATCCAACACATTAAAATATACACACATTAAAACTTATGCAACACACAGATTTTTCTCAAATAACCAAATACACAGTCCTCTCTCACCCGACTAAAAGATCTTCCAAAGTTAGTCACTCCTAAAAAAGAATCTCTTACAATCTTATGGCGGATTCTACGTCGCCTGATCATGGCAGAAGTGCATGATGACAAGGGTCGAGTCTTGCACTTTTACAAATTCGAATATATTGACCACGTATGAACCAGGGCGTGGCTGGGTACTGTCAGCATAGTCAGAGAGGCATCATAACAATGTGGCCTTCAAAAACTAATGTTAATGAATGTCCTTCAACGATTGTCCTTTAACAAACATACATTTACCAATGTACGCTGGATAGGGTATGGTGACATGCGATGGGTCCCTGTAGAGGGACTCCTGGTATTCAGAATTCTAGCCAACCGTCTCGTCATAACGACCTGCCATTCTATCAAATAGAGACACACAAGATTAATGGTTTCACATAAATTAAAGATGGCCACCAAAGTTTCCACCTTATCGGGTCCAGATTCAATAGGGTTCTGGATCACGAGCATATGGATGTGCACTGCAAGTTTGGTGTGCCTACGGTAAACCAAGATATCTTGGTAACGAGAAAGCTGTGACAGACAGACGACCGCCACGACAGATGGACGGACGGACATACATGAAGACAATACCCTTCGACCAAAATTTGGCCGTGGAGTAAAAATAGATATAAAATCCACATGATTATCTGATTTCAAGCAGATTTGTACAATCTGAAGTCCAAGTAATGGGAAAATAACTAAACAAAGTATAGCGAAGTGGCCACATTAATCATTTGAGAACCATTCTAAACGCCGGAAAAGCAGGTATCAACTTAACACCTTAAGGATGTCTGCTGGTGGTTTTTGACTTTGGCAGCCATTTTGCCTGTTTTTCTATTGGGATATCTCCCTTCCCTAGGTTAAGAGATGGGGATTTCTTTTAAAAGCCTTCTAGCCGAGAACTTTGCACACCAACATCCATCCAATTTGCTAAATTTTGATAGACATTGTGATTATCTGCAAACAGTTAGAATATAAGACATGAGGCACCGGAGGTGCTACAACTCCTCAGCCCCTTAACAGTCTAGACCAAGATGTTTTCATGTGTGTAGAAGTTTGGATGCATAGCAGAGAGTTATGGCATGCGAAATGCAAACCCAAGCCACAACCCCTGACAGATGAACGGATGGATACACGGACACCCGGACGGACGACAATCGGAATCCAGAATACCCCCCGACTATGTACAGGGGTTAACGTGAAACAAACAATTATTATTAATGATTCACATAAAAAGTTTGCAATAGATTCATAACAGATACGCAACAGTAAAAAATAAGGAAATTCCTGATATTTTTGTCTCACATATTTTCCATTTCATACAGCGATGGTTTTTACAGTGAGATCTAATTACAAAAAAAAAGAAGATAATAATCAGCCGAGCGAAGAAACTACCTGGCGCCAGTCGGGAACGATTACAGAAAGCATTCAAGGCTTCCAAAAAATAAAGGAGCAAAGGTTTCCGAGGTTTAGTTGCACATTACAACATCAAAACATGCGGCAGGCCTGCACAAATTGAAATCCAGGTAACCCAAACAAGAGTTACACCAACAAATTTTCATGTAACGATATCTCGTTAACAATATAGTCGATGGCGGCCATCTTGGTTAAAGCAGTTTGGTGAAAAACAATTCCAGTCATCTTCTTATTGATATGAAGTCACTCCCCAGATTTGAAGTCGATCGTTTGAATTGTTCTCGAGATATCGTGTTCATAACATTTTGGAGATGGATGGAATCTAAGATGGCTGACGGCGGCCATCTTGGTTAACGCAGTTTGGTGAAAAACAATCTCAGCCATCTTCTCACTGATGTCAAATCACCCCCCAAGTTTGAAGTTGACGAGTTGAATTGTTCTCGAGATATCCCGTTCACAACATGGTTGGGAAGGAAGGACGGACGGACGGGTAGCATTTCCAAGCTCTTAATTAACCATGGGGACAATTAACCATGGAGAGCTGATACGAGAGCTAAACATCACTTTTGCGAAGGGAGTGATTTGTTTTGTTCTTCCTATCATATTATATTTCTGATTAAATAAATCCGTTTATTTTCAAACAAAAAAATAATGGAAATGAAATATTCTATGTGATCTCAATAGTGATGAATTTCAACAGTCACCAGTGGTACCGTTACCAGTAGACTCATCAATTAATTCAAGCTCACTAGGAGCTTGAACAATTCTAGTTAATGTTCTGTCATTATTTCTGGTAACGACTCAACTGCTACCTAATTTATAAATTGGAATGAACTGGCTTTCCTGACTGGGGTGATTATGTCATATAACAATATAACGTTTATAATGTAAATGTACCGGTAATATTTTATCTTAGTTTTAACATCTTCTGTATGTTTTCATGTATAGAAATAAGGAATGCTTGATTGATTGATTGATTGATCACATTAAAAAAAGGTAGCCATTTGATTACATGAGGAATCAACATTTTCTGTATGTTTTCATGTATAGAAATAAGGAGTGATTGATTGATTGATCACATTAAAAAAAAAAAATGGTAGCCATTTGATTACATGAGGAATATCAAAATTGTCAGTGGCTACAACAATTGCCATGTATAGACGTTCGACACATAATGGTTTAAAATAAACGAAAATGAAACTCACTCGATTCTTTAATCTCAAAGATCAGATCGAGCAGAGTGACACAGTTCTGCATATAAAAGTCGGAAACCAATCATCATTGCATAGTGTATGCGCAAAGAGCGGAGTCCGTGAAGGTTCTCTACAATCCCAGGCCGACAGAATTTAAGTGAACGAGAAGAATGGGTGGCGAATCATCAGACGAATCACAGTTCAATATTGTCCAAGAGTATCAACATCCTAATGACTACAGTCTCTGTATAATGATGATGTGTAAATCATCCACTTTTCTTAGAAAACTTTGCCTGTTGCTTCAACGAAAATTTCCTGCAGTTCCCGCCATTACGTTTATAGCTCTCCGCACACTTGTTGGCACACTTGGCAAATATTGCACCATCTCATGCTATGAATAGCCTGTGCAGGAGACTACCCCTTGTTTTCTCATTTGACTTGATGTGCCATTGCGCAGTTTGTCCTTATCATTCCGACCATATCGGGTTGAATTTCTTAAAATTACAAATATTCGAAAGATTATATCAATTTTTATTCACGCGAACGGAGAAAGCGTTATATACTAGATGGGTATACCCGAGGCAGATTTCTACTTTCTTTCCACTGTCTTCGCTGTTTTTTTGCCTTTGAGGTGGGTGCTCGAAAAAAGCCGATATGAGTACGTGATAGTTTGTCAAATCACTTGTATAGTGATAGTTTGTATATCATTGCGCCATTCATAAACCAGGGGAATCACTCATCAGTGTCAAATATCCCATGAAACGAAATCCGTGAAAGGAGTAAAAATCGCCTCTTTGTAATTAATATTTTTAGATGCGCAGCTTTGTTTAGGATACTTATTGCTACATTCATTTTATAGCACTTTCCCTTAAATTATGTGCCCACTCAAGGCAAGGTGGGAGGTTGGGGGGGGAGACGTATGTTTTTGCTTAAAAAAACAACCAGCATTTTAGGCTTCATGCCGGAGCGGCAACTCAAGGGTCAAAGTAGCTAAGATTCATAGCGTTTCCCTTCCCTCACCGCTATGCCGACGACAAATACATTTCCCTGGTGGTAATTCGAACATCTCTATGGCACACTTATTATTACCTTTGCGCCCTATTGCACCGTCATTAACTTGAGAAAAAGGGCCGCCATGAATAAAAATACCATAATCGATGTTGTGATCATCATCCCCTGTATACACGGGGTCTATTATGACGGAAATGCCCATCTTCTTGACCCTCGATTTCAGGTGATTTTGAGGCTCCATAGGGATAATTTTAACGTCTGTAATTAATTTTTGACCGACGAATGGCCATTTAGTCTGCCATTTCTGTATTTTTATTCATGGCTGCCCATTTTCTCAAGTTAATGAAGGTCCAATAGGGCGCAAAGGTAATAATAAGTGCGCCATGGAGAAGTTCGATTTACCACCAGGGAAATGTATTTGTCGTCGGCATAGCGGTGAGGGAAGGGAAACGCTATGAATCTTAGCTAGGGTCAAAGTGGAACCTCTAGTTAAGCCCTCTTTCTTGCCAGTGCTTGGTGTAACACTTTCTAGCCAAATGCACAAATAATCAGGACTTAATACCAAGTTGCTGGTTTTAAAATGTGGGTGTTGACTGCCACTGTAATAATTAAGAAGCTCCAAAGAAGCAAAACTGCTGGATCTACATTAGATCTAAGTAATGTGTTTATACATTTCATATGAATGAGTCACTGGCAATACCATACTACTGAATATGCAAATAAGTCCTGCACTACACCGAATGAACCAATGGCAGACATACAACTTTACTATGGAGCTCTTGATAGGCTACATGCCAGTAAGTGTATGTAAATCAGTATGAAAGTAGGCCTAATGTATGCATACTTGGAGATCCCTTTTCAGAAGCCTGGAAAATAGTAGAAAAATAAAAAAAAATGTAAAAAAATAATTAATGACCGGTTAGACCTGAAAGTTTCAAAGGCACAAGTAAAAAATAAAAGGATCATAACCTGTAAGTTTCAAGAACTTCCTTGCAATAGTTTTCGAGATACGGCTCGGACAGACGGACAGACACACTGCTAGGGCCACAACAATACTCCTGAGCCCGTAGGGCTGAGGAGTAAAAAAGTTAAATACTATTTATATGAATTTTTCATGAATATGCTTCAAAACTAGGGCTATTCCCTATGCTTTCTGGGTTATCAAATTGAGCATGGGTCAGTCCACTTAACGTTGCCTACAGCTAAAAAATGCACACCAACCTATATTTTTTTCTTTGTTTTTCCTCATATTACACAATTATGAATGTAACAACACACATTATTCAAAAAGTTAATTACTTTGATTTACCACCAGCGGACATCCTTAAACACTGACAGTTAGAGCTATCTAAATACTTCATGTGGATTCCTCTTAAGGGCAGTTAAATTAGTGTATGTTCTAGAAGAGTAATTCGCTCTTCAGTTGAAATGCCAGCTACGCCTCCCCTGAACTTCATCTGATGGAGCCTAGCTGTGTCCAATTAGACTTTTCCTGTTCTTCATGGAAATATATCAATGAGATAACCGGTGTTTTCTCTCTAAGACCTATTAGTCAAGGTTAAGCTCATCACCATTAAGCAGTCGGTTCCCGGACACCCTGTAGCGAATTGAGTGTTCAGGTACTCAGAGGTACAGGTCAAAATTGAATTTATCATGCAATATTGAAAGCACATCATGGAAAGTACTGGTAAGGTTAGTCATGAACCACTAAATGTTTATAGGACTTCAGTTGGGTTTATTCAATAAGCACTGAAACAGCTAGGACAGGGAAAAAGACTCAGAACACCATATATTTTCCAGGAACCAGCCCTGTTCAATATCCAGTCACAAGGATTCAACAAGATCATTAGATGGGTATAATCCAGTTCAAGTCTGTGTGACACTTTACAGTGAAACGTGGAAACCCAGAATCATATAAAGTGCATATAACAAGACCCTGAGAATACCAGATCCTGTCCCCATGAAGTCAACCCGTTTTCACATTCAAATGTATCAAAACAATGTTAATCCTGAAAAAAAATAAGGCAGTATGATTACTGACTGACCAACGATATAGTAAACCCAAAACAAATCCATTTAGAAAATTCTTGGTCAATTGACAGTCACATCCTCTTCATTATACCAAACCAGTTTCTAAATTCCCACTTCAAAATGCCCTTGATATGTCAGGCCCCCTATAAAGTTCAAAGTAGACACGAGACGTCACTGACCTCGAAACAATTCAAATTTCGAAGTGTACAAAAGTGCTATTGATTGCCTGACCAACATATTGGGCCTGCACAAATACCTCAGGAGAGAGAGAGAATCAAGGTTTAACATCGTGTTCAGCAATAAAACCTTAACTCTCCCGCTTTCCTGTGGTGTTTGTGTTGGCCCAATATGTAGGTCAGGCAATCATTAGGATGAATGGTGCTAAATGGAGATTATGTCACCCTACACACAAAAGGTGAGTAGCTTCTGATTGGTTCATATCTCACTCATAGATGATATTTACACCTGGGATTTTAAACACTGAAGGTGATCAGATATCAAGGCAGGTTCGAAGTGGGAACGTGGAAACTGGCTTGATGAATGAAGATGCAGTCACATGAGTTTTGTCTTTCTATTGTTACTCCCTCTGGTGTGTCCTCTGGGTAAGCCCCCAATTATGAGTGTATTTTTAGTCTTATTGGATTACATGTGTATTCAAAGATATTTCACCATTCAGAATTAATTATTCCATCAGAAGTCTGATACTCGGGAACATACAGATGAGCTCTTTCTCATGGGATTTATATCAAGCAGCAGGAAGACTAATTGATTTTGTGGAAAAAGGCAAGGGGACATTTGATTAAAGTTTGTCATGTATATTATTCATAAATCACCTCATTTATTAATCTTGTTTTGTGAAACTTCTTAACAGGAGGTTTTTTTTATAAATAGTAGACGGTGAACATATTAATTCCTGCCTTTAGCATGTTGTTGTTGTCATTGGGACTTGGGCATCAGTTACAGAAGCTATCAGTATCACTGAGAACCCTGAGAAAACCAACACATAGTCAAGAGCAACATTTTTTCTCAGTCCCATCTTCGGTTGGTATTTCAAGGTTTCTCTGTACATGATTTTCAATGATTACATGATTCCCATTTGGATTTCAGAATTTCATGACAATTTATCCAGATTCAAAGAAATATGCCAAAATCTCCATTGTTATTTCTGAGTCACAATAGGTGACATTCATTATATCAATATTTAAGCAACACTATTTCAGGCCTAGCGTGCTCTACCAGGAGGTTCTGACAGACAATATGAATAAACAGTGGTATATTATACACCCAACAGGAGACACTGAAGTGATCACAGACACATGTGATTACAATGTTATTCCCTCCCTCCCTCCAATTTACATGTATGATGTTCTGTATATAAATATAATTATCATGGAAATTGCTTATGATAAATCCTCAAAAAAATTCAATCGCCTGATTACAAATTTCGTGGACAAAATTAAGTCAGTCATTCTAATAAATATGAACACCTTTAAAATCCTTAAAATAACTAAGAAATGGTAGAGTAGCTGAATGACTTGCACCATTTTCCTATGAAGTAGGTTTTTATTTGCAAATTGTGCGGTAGTCAGCAAGTGAATCAGTTAGTCAGTCCATCCGAATCCTTTTGTCGGCAAAAAAAGGAGAACCGTTGACTTTAGAACCTTGATTTTTGGCATGAACGTGCATTAGGGGACTGTTACCATCAAGTTCTGAGCCGACAGAATTCTGATGAAAATTTGATTTATAATTATTTATTGATCACCCAGAGAGTGCACATCAGTCATGCCCATCGGGAACCATTGGTTGTATGTTTCATTGTGACTTTGAAAGTTCCCGGATACCAGGAAGCCTGGTTCAAATCGAGATTCAGTCCATCTGAAAATGGTTACCATTGGATGGAATCCTCCAATTCCCATATATTGCTGCAAACTTGTAGTTCCAGTGAGAAATAATGTTTTCATAGGCATGCTCATTGATTATTTGAGGCACGGTTAGTGTGGGAAGCTTTATATTTTAGGGTAAAGCCTGTGCCCTCAAATTTACAAACTTCCCGACACTAATTGTGCAGCAAACAAACCTTGAGCAATTATGAAAACATTATTTCTTGTCTGTAGGACCACTTGAATTGATTGTCAACAAAAGTAGAATGAAAGATTAAAAAGTATTGTACAATTTGGTTACCTCTTCCCCCCTCCCTCCATTTGCCATGTTTGCTCTCCCCACGGGGTCAATTGACAACATGCCAATATCATTGGATGAGTGTATGTGGTTTCTTTCTGTGGAGTGATTCTACCACCTGAGACACACTGTGTCAAACTCAAAATGATGTAGGTCTATCTGTGCTGCTTTGTTAATCGATTTCACAATGGACACAAGAGTTGAACTTGAGATAAAAATTCCATCTTGTAATTTATTTGTTTGTTCATTCGATTGTATGGAGGCAGGTGACTTTTAGACTCTTTCTCAGCCACCATGTAAAATAATCTCCTAAATAATTTAACACCTGCACCTGTCAACATGGTGAGAGCACATTTCACACAAGTGTATGCTAAAATGTTCCAGATATATGCATGGTGAGCAGGATGTAATAGTTTTATAACATAAAGGAATTACCATATAGTTTTTTTACTTGATGGATTGTACTGAATTGTGGAATAAAAACAGAGCATACATGTTCCCATGCTGTGCACATTGCCTTTTCTGTGGTATATATTGGCTAAATCATTTGCAATTATAATATGAGACAAGATTAATAGAGTAAAGGGGGTAAAGATGCTCAAGTAAATCATTAACTTCATTTCAGGACATTCAATGTAATCTGATGGCCTGGTGGCACTGCTCTCGGCAGGCATGTTACCTCACTCAGTCACATCCTGATACCAGTCCTTTCTCTATCCTCTAAATGCTGAGCACCAATCAAAGAGACATGTCCTTTTTTAAGCCTTAGGCAGAACTTGGCCAGGAACCCATCCCAGAAACTTCATTCACTCCCATGAACCACCCCATCCCCTCAGCAACTCAACTCGACAATTAGATCTTCATCAACCACACTTCCACAGCTCGACAACTCATTCATTGACCCAACCCATTCCAGCGAGGATCCTATCATGCCAGTGTTGTAGTGCATGGTCATTCCCAAGTGAGTTTTGAACCACTGACCTCTTGCTTATGAGCCCAGCACCCTACCAACACAGCTGAAGGGAAATTTCCGCTACCCTGTGAGGCATTAGTGAACCTCCTTCCTACCACAATAACAAACGTATCTGTTCTGAGATGCATGTATCAGCATGCTTCCAGAGAACACAATTGACATTCATAGCCATATAGATTTACCACCACCTATTCTACAATAAAGCTATTACTTGTCCAGCTATCAAGTTCTGAAATCAATACTGGGAGACACTAACTGGATTTCTCTAACAACCCTCAGCTGTGGCTAAATAATGACTCAAATGACCGACACTCGATACACTGGCCAGGTAAACAAATTAGTCCTATGCAGAATAAGTTAATGGATTTCTACTTTACTGTGTCAGCTAGTCTTCCTCCCAAGTTTTGTCTAACTGCAGTCAATGAGTTTCAATGTAAGAGAAGTTACAACATAAAATGTATTCATATAACAGCAGTTCTGGTGATGCGACAATACAGCCGAGAGTAAAGTTTCACTCTTTGGAAGAAGTCCTATGTGACGATCAAGGTGGATATGAAATTGGTCCATTAATCTCAAAGTGATTATTAGGAGATGATCAGGGCCATATCCAGAGTTTATTTGGGGACACCCTTTCTTGCCTTTTTTGGGCGCATTTGTATGTATTTGGGCGCATTTGTATGTAAAAAGCATGAAAATTGACTGTAAAGTTTGGGCGCCCACACCCCTTAACAGGTATCAAAATGGCTCTGGATATGACCCTGATGATATAGGAGCTAGGGCTCAGTATCATTGATATGCATCAGTGAATTTGGACTGCAAAATAGATGCGGGTGATATAGCTAAAACAATGGGTACAGTTCTAGGCAAGCTCCATGGTATCAAAAAAAATAAAAAAAATGAACAGTTAACACTGCTCAAAATTGTTACATGCTGCAGGGCATTACTTTTCCTTATCAGTCTCTTGTGTTGGTGGTCAGAAATCAATGCTAACTGGGTGGACCAATATTCTGGCTTCTCTCAAAGGATAAGGTTCACACAGCTCTCGGCTATATAGTACCCCATTGCAATGATTCTAAAATAACTGATATGGTACTCTAGCGTATACCAAGTACCACCCAAACAGGTTACATGGATAGATTGGGCATGGCCATTGGGGAAATCAGTTATCAGGACTTTGTTCAGAAACAAGATAATCCTGCCCGAGATAAATGAAAACCTCATATCACATTAACAGTTCGCAGACATCCCATCTGAGTTCTTTTTGATGTCAATCGGTCATGTTTAACTCAATCAAAATAGCGCTGTTCACATCTCCGTTGTATTGATCCAGTATTTCTTCCCTTGTGGGATCACAGTATTTGATTCAATCAGCGTAAGAAAAGGCTCGTGAAGTATATGAAATCAATTGAAGAAAACAGCATAGCTAGCTATTAACAGGAACAGTTCTTTTACTGCCAATGTCTCTTAACAACGAATTCTCAGTTAATCTGAACAGAACCTGTGGTAAGTCATTGATATATCCACCTTTGTCCATTTAGGTATGGAAAGGATAAATTTAATTATTTTGTCACCTCAAAGGAAAAGCTCAGAAAACAGATCTGCTGCTGTTCATTTTGATCCAAGTGCTTAGCAGAAGTGTTATCGTGCAAAGATTTGGAGATTTCAAATTGAACTGATAATAGACTTGTCAGGGAAAGTTTGAAAAAAATATCCTTTTGCATGATTTTCGATCAGACTCAAAGTGAACCTTTGTGTTTCTTTATGACCCATCCACTCTTTCCCATGTTTTGCTGCTGAGGAGACCAGCTAATACACAATACATGTGTCTCAATTGTAGCATCACAAAGAGCGAGTGAATGAATGGGATTTAACATGCACTTTCAACAATTTACCTGTCATATCAAGACAGTGTGCCTTCATTCGACAAAACAGTCTCAATGGCGCCATTTTATAGTGCGGGAGCACCATGTTGAAGGCAGGCATGGTATCTCACCCAGTCACATCCTGACACCAGTCCTTGCTCTGCCCTCTAAATGCTGAGCACCAGTCAAGAAGGCAACATGTCCTTTTTCAAGCCTTAGGCAGACCTCAGCGCGGAACCCATCCCAGAAACTCTATTCGCTCCCTTGAACCACCCGATCCCCTCAGCAACTCAACTCGACAACCACACTTCACAACTCAACAACCTATTCAATGACCCAACTCATTCCAGCGAGGTTCCTACCGGCAATGCCAGTGTTGTAGTGGTCATTCTCGAACAGGCTTTGAACAACCGAACACTTGCTCACAAGCCCAGCACCCTACCAATTGAGCTAATGGGAAATTTCCACTACCTAGTACAGGCAACTACATAGAACCCGCATCCTACCACAATACCATCTGTTTAGAGATGCATTTATCATCATGCTTCTAGAGAACACAATTGAAAATCATCGCCATATAGATTTACCACCACATATTCTACAATAAAGCTATTACTGCATGGTCCAGCTATCAAGTTCTGAAATCAATACTTGGCAACACTAACTTGATTTCTCTAAGAAACCTTAGCTGTGGCTAAATAATGGCTCAAAGCCTGACACTCGATACACTGGCCAGGTAAACAAAAGAGTAAGTTAATGGATTTCTACACAAACTTTACTGGTGGTACTTTAAAAATACTTATCAAGCTCCATTCAAGTAGTCATGAGTTTTAGCATAAGGAAGCTACAACATAAAATGAATTCATACAACAGAAGTTCTGGTGATGCGACAATACAGCTGAACAGTAAAGTTTCACTTTTTGGAAGAAGTCCTATGTGACAATCAAGATGGCTATGAACTGGGTCCGTTGATCCCAAAGTGATTCTAGGAGATGAAATAGGAGGGCTCGGGATCATTGACATGCATCAGTAATTTTTGACTGCATAATAGATGCACGCAATATATCTAAGCCAATGAGTACAGTAATACGCAAGCTCCATGATACAAAAATTAAAATGACCAGTAAACACTGCTCAAAATCCCAACCAAGTACTACTCAATCAATCCTGACTAATGAAACAGTAGATTTGTCACTACAAGCTGCTTCCCCTTGTTGTCTCGGTCATGCAAAGCTCATTATTATACCTGGACAGTGTTGGCATGATCACTGGGGAAATCAGTTATCAGGACTTTGTTCAGAAACAAGATGATCCTGCCTGAGATAAATGAATACCTCACATCACATTAACAGTTTGCAGACATCCCATCGGAGTTCTTTTTGATGTCAATCGGTCATGTTTAATTCGATCAAAATAGCGCTGTTCACATCTCCGTTGTATTGATCCAGTATTTCTTCCCTTGTGGGATCGCTTTAATCGATTCAACAAGCATACGAAAAGGTTCATGAAATATATGAAATCAATTGAAGAAAACAGCATAGCTATTAACAGGCCCAGCTCTTTTACTGCCGATGTCTCTTAACAACAACTTACTTAATCTGAACAGAACCTGTGGTAAGTCATTGATGTATCCACCCTCGTTCAACTTCATTCGGTGAAGGAATGATCAATTTAATTAATTTGTCTCTCTGGAAAACCTCAGAAAACATTTTAATCTGCTGCTATTCATTTTGATCCAAGTGCTTCAGCAGAAGTGTTATCGTGCAAAGATTCGGAGATTTCAAATTGAACTGATAATAGACTTGTTAGGGAAAGTTTGAAAAAAATATCCTTTTGCATGATTTTCGATCAGACTCAAATCGTTGAAATGTTGGTTTCTTTTTGACCATCGTGATGACTGAAACAAGGTTGAAAATGACATTAAACCCTACTACTAACCCCCTTCTTTACGACCCATCCACTCATTTCCATGTTTTGCTGCTGAGGAGATCAGCTGATACACGATACATGTCTTAATTGTAGCATCACAAAGTGTGAATGAGTGGATGGGATTTAACATCACTTTCAACAATTTTCCTGACATATCACATAAGTGCTGCCAATTAATAGTGCTGAAGCACCATGTTGTAGGCAAGCATGGAACTTCACACATACACATTATTCCAACACCAGTCCTTGCTCTATAGTCTAAATGCTGAGCACCAATCGAGGAGGCAACTTGCCCTTTCTTAAGCCTTCGGCAAATCAATCCCAGGACCTCTCGCTTGCAAAGCGGATGCTCTAATCGCTAGGCCATCACAGTGCTGTTAGCATCACAAGGAGAGAACAATGAGAGTTCACTGCTTGGTTCAGATAACTGGTGTGTAAAAATTCCGTGTTACATTCAAAATGTAATCTATAAAGATGGTTGATGCTCTCAAAGGATTCTGTCACAATAATGTTTTTGTGTCAGAGTTCCCGGTCAGGGTTTGAATCAACGACCTCTCACTGACAAGCCCAGCACCCTACCGACTGGGCTAAAGGGAAATTCCGCTAGCTACAAATTAGTACAGACACTAGTGAAACCGCTTCCTACCACACTTCTTCTCACGATGAAAAACCACCATCTTCATCCCCAAATATCCATTCACTCCCTGGAACCAGCCCATCCCCTCAGCAGGTCAACTCGACAATCAGATCATCACATACCACATTTTCACTTCTTCAACCCAACAACCCATTCATTGATCCAAGCCATTCCGATTCCAGCGAGGAACCTACCAGCAATGCCAATGTTGTAGTGGACAGTTTTCTGGGTGGGGTTTGAACCACTGACATCCTGCTTATGATCCAAGCACCCTACCAACTGAGCTAAGGGGAATTCCCAATAGCTGGTACAGACACTGATAAATCTCCTTCCTACCACAATATAACAAACCTATCTGTTTACAGATGCATGTATCAGCATGTTTCCAGAGAACATAATTGACAATCATAGCCATATAGATTTACCACCACCTATTCTACAATAAAGCTATTACATGTCCAGCTATCAAGTTCTGAAATCAATACTGGGCGACACTAACTTGATTTCTCTAACAACCCTTAGCTGTGGCTATATAATGGCTCAAATGACCGACACTACACTCGATACACTGGACAGGTAAACTAATTAGTCTTGTGCAGAGTAAGCTAATGGATTTCTACACAAACTTTACCAGTGGTACCTCTAAAATACCTCTCAAGCTTAAGCTTTTGAGTTTCAGCATAAGGAAGCTACAACATAAAATGAATTCATATAACAACAGTTCTGGTGATGCGACAATACAGCTGGAAGTAAAGTTGCACTTTTTTGAAGAAGTCCTTTGTGACGATCGAGATGGATCATTGATATGCATCAGTGATTTTGGACTGCTGAATAGATGCAGGTGAAAAATCTAAGACAACAGGCACAGTACTATGCAAGCGTCATGGTATATAAATTAAAATGACCAGTAAACACTGCTCAAAATCCCCACCAGTTTTTGTCACATGCTACAGGGCATTACTTTCCCTTATCAGCTCTCTTGTGTTGGTCAGAAATCAATGCTGGCATGATGGAGCAATATTCTGGCTTCACTCACAGGATAAGGTCCGCAGTGCTCTCGGCTATAGTACCCCGCTACAATGATGATAAAATCACTGATATGCTACTCTAGTGTATACGGAGATAAACAATTAGTTGGGTATATGATCGAGTATCTTAGGTCATTGGTCGGAAAGAAATAGTAGTCACAACTGTGATAAAATATACTAGTGTGAAACTCATCATTTGGATGGTGACTTGCCCTTTCTGATCCTCCCATCCTTTCTGCCTCAGATACCATCCTTTCAGTAGCGACAGATAAACCTGCATACGTTACAACATGTAAATATATTTTTATGTTCCCTGCTCCAGTGGGCATTAAATGTCTTTCTTGATTTGTTTTTCCCTCGGTTTTAAATCCCACTCCCCGACCCCCTAGATATACATGTACTGACGACCTAGTCAATGACGCACATGGGCTTTTGATGCCTTTTTGATTTTGATTTTATTCTGGTCACTTCCAGTCATCACATCCATTCTGACAAAGTTCACAGCCTTTCAACCAAAATGGTGGCCTTTCTGATCAGACAAACCTCACATTTCCAGCCCCCAGAGTGTGAGAGTTAAATTTTCTCTTTGACTTCTCACTCTTCTGGCATGTTAAGCTTTCAAGAAACTTTCCACAATTTCATACGTATCCTGACAAAGAAACAAGAAAACAATTCTGACTTCTAATGGATGTTGGGTGCCCTTATTTGAACTTTATTCTTTTACGTTACCCACAGTGATCCCAGTACCATCTTGATAAAGTTTCATGACATTGCAACCAAAGCTGCGGACATAGGGGCCAGGAAAACAAAGAAACAGAGTCAGTGAAAGTAGCAGTGCAATTTCCTTTTAGGTCAGCTGGTATGCTGAAGAATTTGATTCCTAATCCAGGGGTGATGCAACCGGCTGCATCAGGCCCCATTGGAGACATCAGTCACATTTGGTATTGTGGACAGGATGTGACCAAGATTGTCCCTTGATGAGATTGCACCGTTATAACATGGCAACACAGTCAAAATGACAAGCCCCCATTGAGCAGGAGGTCATGGGTGTGTGTAATGGTGTGGAGTTCAACCTCGTATTGGCAGTAGCGGTTGGTAAAAGGAATTTATTTCTAATTCATCCATCCCTTGTTAATACCTATCAGGGACATCAGTCACATTTGGTATTGTGCATGGACAGGATGTGACCAAGATTGTTCCCTTGGTGAGGTTGCACCGTTATAACATGGCAACACAGTCAAAATGACAAGCCCCCATTGAGCAGGAGGTCATGGGTGTGTGTAATGGTGTGGAGTTCAACCTCGTATTGGCAGTAGCGGTTGGTAAAAGGAATTTATTTCTAATTCATCCATCCCTTGTTAATACCTATCAGGGACATCAGTCACATTTGGTATTGTGCATGGACAGGATGTGACCAAGATTGTTCCCTTGGTGAGGTTGCACCGTTATAACATGGCAACACAGTCAAAATGACAAGCCCCATTGAGCAGGAGGTCATGGGTGTGTAATGGTGTGGAGTTCAACCTCGTATTGGCAGTAGCAGTTGGTAAAAGGAATTTATTTCTAATTCATCCATCCCTTGTTAATACCTATCAGGGACATCAGTCACATTTGGTATTGTGCATGGACAGGATGTGACCAAGATTGTTCCCTTGGTGAGGTTGCACCGTTATAACATGGCAACACAGTCAAAATGACAAGCCCCCATTGAGCAGGAGGTCATGGGTGTGTGTAATGGTGTGGAGTTCAACCTCGTATTGGCAGTAGCGGTTGGTAAAAGGAATTTATTTCTAATTCATCCATCCCTTGTTAATACCTATCAGGGACATCAGTCACACATCGAATCCCATTGCCTGAGCGGTAGTTTGAGTATGATACAAGAAGATGCAGTACAGGGTTATCCATTATAGATGGATGAATGGACCTTTCCCAATGTAAGACTCGGAGTAAAAAAAATTTAACTGCACTATGTCTGGTAAATTTTCACCTAAAAGTTGCCAAAATATTCATCATGACCACAATAGTCCTTTCTTCATTTAGTAGGGTAATTTTGATGCATATTTTGCTATCACCGATTAAAAATACTGCCTCCACATTGTAGCAAAGGGAGAAATATGGAATTGGACTATACCTAGAAATTTGCATGCGAGGCTTCAAGTAGTTCACGTACACCTCACAGCTGCACCCACTCTCTGGGACTGATTGGAGAATTAGAATTTCATAAAGTATTTATAATGACACATTAGTACTAAAATATATCTGATTGCCAGGACCTCCTTATTTGGGGTTCCTTTGATATATTACCTCCCATTGGGGTATTACAGAAACTGGAAGGTCACTAAAATGTGGACCTATTTTGTGAGAACTATATTGTTTTCAAACAGATGAGGTCCCATGAACTATTAGCAGCTGTTGACCACATGGTTTTCGGGTGACTGGCTTGTGTACAATAGCATATCCATTATTTTTATGTGTCTCAAATTACTGAGTGAGCATTGCTTATGTGCAAAGACCTGGCTCTAACTATAGATTAACAATACTATAGGCCATTACATCTGCCCTGCTGTTCACTTCTGTGGGAGATAGATCAATGATAACATGATGAATCACTAGTCTACCTGCCTTCCTAAACAAGATATTGATACCTTAACCATCTAATAACAGGATATGATGCCAATACTCTGATCAACACACGTTTATCTGGTCAACCCATGATATGATATGACACACCCATGACATACCTGTACCATTTTTATTGTTCTATTCTATCCTGTTCTATTTTTACATCTGTCCTGAGTTACATCTATTAAACTAGATTTTAAAATATATTTATGGAAAGCACAAATTTTGTGAAATGTCATTATCATAACTATTTGTGTGCTTCCAAGAGAACGGAATTACTATGGACAAGCAAAATTTGTTGTGAACAATATTTTTCAGTTTTATCACATCAAATCACATGGAGTGAAATCCATCTATAAAATCTCACATAAATATTTTAATTTTGAAATGGAACAACAAATAAAGGCTCATGTATCATCCTATAAAATCCAAACAATAACCTTAATATTTGCACATTGTTTGGGAACCTCTGCTGACCAACAGCTTGTTTGACAACCATTTCATTTCTCTCAGCAAGAGACATGCTGATGTACGTGGGAGCCAATAGATTCATGTTACTCAGTTCAGGTCATGGGGAGGATCCAGCCATTCTGCAGCCTTATTCATGACTTTACGAAAAGATAACTTTCAAATATCTGTGGTATATATGATTAGTATCTACTCATATCTTTTGGGGTCCCTCAGTGGCCAAGTGGTCTCACACGTTTTGCTGGTGATCGCTAGTCTCAAACCGCTGAGCCGACACAGGTTCACAGAATTATGGGGTAAAGGTAGAAACATTTCATGGGTTAAAGAGTTAACAGCCCCCAGGTGTACCACAGGATATAGCTAATATTAAAGACAATCAAGACTACTGGTTCTCATGATAAACAAACTAACCGCTCACAGCCAAAACCATGAAACAAGACAAGTGATTATATATATTCACTAAAACAAACACTGGATTGGCAATTAATTTATTTTGATGCTATTAAAAAATTCTTAGTCTAACTACACTACTAAAATTGAGAGAGAGAGAGAATTAAGGTTTAAATTGATACCCGAATAGGAATTAGGCTCTGGGTTCAATGCCCTGACTTGCAATAATTATCCAGCATATTTAGCATGCTGAATAATGTGTGCATATAAATTTCTCATACATGCATCGACATGCAAAGTCAGTTGCATTCACAAGGTCAGTTTATCGAAGGCAACATGAAACGTACATAATTTAGGCACAAGCTTTGCCACTGGTCAGATATATAACTCATTGAATAGGAACAAATAATAATATTTAGACAACCCTTCCTATCAAGTCATGATTGGTCCATGAGAAAAACCCAACATGATATAGTGTGTGCCTGGAGGGAAGTTTTCTCAGCATAAAAACTAGCAATGGTGAACTGCATCTCGCAAACAGCAAAACCGAAGCCTGTTAAAAAGTCCCTTAACTTTAAATAGCTGAAGAATGCATGGTTCAACCATGCCAGACAGGAGGGATGTGTCAGTTACCTGGACATGTTGCGTAAAGGGGGTGTCTCTAGCTGATGGACCAATCAATCGTCCCATTTATGGACTGTAATCAAATAGCAGGGCTCGATACTTCCAAATCTGACCAGAGTTCCTTCCCTTCATGTGCTCCATTTTTGGGAAGTTTTTTTTGTGTGACTTATGTCTAATTTTTATTTTCTCAATTATTTACAGATAACCCATTCTGCAAACTGCTCTTCAAAGAAAATTTGAAAACCTAAATACACTTGTTCTTCATTGTAATGCTGATGTTGGGCGAGTGTGTTTGAGTGAGTTAGGGTTTAATGTCACATTCAGCAGTATTTTGGTAATATAGTGGTGATATTGTAAGATAGGATTAAAACTTTCACTGAACCTATTTTATTGGTCAGAATATTATACCTGTCCGAGACTCGAGCTTGGCTGATTGAGTTATTGTTAAAAGTTGCAATAGATCACCTCAGATACATTTGCCAGAACGCGAAAATGGCAAGAGGCTGATTACTTGCTTGAAAAAAAATCAGCCGTGTAATATTTATAATGGAAGTAATGTAGATGCATCGGGAAACACTCCAGGACAATTGATCTCATCTGATTGATTGACGAGAGTGTTAAGCACTCCGTATTGTTTCATTATGAAATCATGATCTCTGTCAAAATGTACAACATTGAATGATGAACCTGCCATACTTGGACTTCAAGCTTTCAGTTTCAATTTCCAAATGGGTAATGACAAGTTTTTTTCATAATAGTCATATCCCATCAATTTTTTCCCAAGGTGATGATCAGTTGTCATATATTTAGTACCGAGATATCATTACACCATATTTGTCTGTTAAGGAGGGTCCAGACAGTTCGGAAAATAAAAAAGTCATTTTTATCATATTTCGTCAAAGAGATATAGAAGACCCTCAACATTGAAAATAAATGATAACTGATGGGGTCGACCACCAGGCCTATTTTTGCATAATCTGAAATTTTGCATGGTCTGTTGTATTGATTTAACCCTACTTTAATATATGGGATTAGATAGGAATTCTACGAAAAATTTCTCAATTTTCATAGAAAAAAAACACATTTCTCAAATACTAATTTGGGTTGGGGGAGGGTGGTGGGGAGGAGGGATCACCATAGGCTTTTCTTCAAGACAGTGGGTCCAACACGATCATAAAGCAAAATTATCCTGATTTGGCCAAGTCAGTTGCCAGCGTGCCTTCCTTGTATTCTAATTTGGGAATTTGCAGAACACATTATTTAAATCCAAACCCCTTTCAAAAGTGTTCTCTTCACTTGTAAATTTAATATATTCTTTTCAGCCTTTGTAGACCGGCAATACATTCAACACACATACATGAACATGATCACATTCATAGAACATCAATAAATCAATTGTGTTTATGGTACTGGTACTGAGAAACGGACACTCACTGTAATCTTAGGGTTTCAAACTTCATCAAATACCTGGCCGTGTGGATCCACAGGCTCTTGGACTTGTTCCCCGGTACCATTCGTATTTGAGAAGACTTACTCAAACTATCGAAATATGGACAAATTGTTTTCAGTATAGCAGTGAGCGAACTGTCTACTGTTTATGGTATTTCGGACAATTAAAAATGAAATGATATTCGTCTTCAATGACTTCTTGACTGAACTGTTTAAAATATCATGCTTGCCTATCTACATTCCTGTAACATCTATTTCACGTTTATGCAGAAAAATGTGTGAATGTCTTCAAGCCAAACATCTGCTATGAATAGATGAAGACCCAGAAGTTCCAGAAACATTCTAAGAAGTCATCGACACATTTTTCATGTTGAATCACCTAAACTAATATCACAGGCAGATATCAGGTTTCATATTCATGCAAGGTTTCTATTGTGCCAACTCTTCATTTCCCCTGCAGCTGTACACTTGATTATTCTTTGGAACACTGATATAATTACATAACTTGTAATGTATATAACTTTTTGACAATGACTGGAGATGTGCCCAACAAAAAAAAAAAAAAAAAAAAATAGAGTTAGGCATGTAGATTATTAAAATGGGCCCAAATTTCACACATGGTGAAATGAATAAAATTGGGCCCAACTTTCACACATGGTGAAATGATTAAAAATGGGCCCAAATTTCACACATGGTGAAATGAATAAAAATGGGCCCAACTTTCACACATGGTGAAATGAATAAAAATGGGCCCAAATTTCACACATGGTGAAATGAATAAAAGATAGTGCCACGGCACTGTAGCGCTCATCTGGCTATAACTGGAGAAAGTGGCTGCGAGAAATTTTTACTGAAGAACTGCAATAGATGAGTTTCTAACTTGCGTTGTCTCCCTGAACAAAATGGCAACATAGTCGATTTCACAGGAGGTCAAGCTGCAAATTCATGATTGTAATTGGAGGTTATGGAATAAAGGCAATTATACCAAAATATAATGTGTGATTGTCAGTAAGCTGTATAAGCAATAACCAGAACCAATTTTTATTATGTGATTGCAGTCGTTCGTCCGTCTGTCCACTTCGTGTCCGGACAGTACATTGGACAGTTTTTAACCTACATGTACGATTCCAATATTTTGTGGGTATATGCACCAGGGGGAGACATGTCGAGTACGAAATATGTGCGACTGGGTTGTTACGATGGCAATGAGATGTAACAGGACATTTTTCCAATGAAAGTAATCTCTGGTGAGGTATGGCCTAACCAAGACATACCCCCATCTGTCTGCGAAGATGTAAAAGATAGTGCCACGGCACTGTAGGTCATCTGTCTGTAACTGGAGAAAGTAGCTGTGAGAAATTTTTACTAAAGAACTAGTAGATAGACGGGAACGTAACACCATTTGAGACTAACTATATTTATTCTACATGAGCTTTCGTAGATAAATCTGCTTCCTCAGGTGAATAGAATACGTTCTCAAATGGTGCTACGTTCCCGTCTATCTACTAGTTTAATAGACTAACACGGCTACCCCACAAATCCTTACTAAAGAACTGCAATAGATGAGTTTCTAACTTGTGTTGTCCCCCTGAACACTATAAAATGATCCATGCAGTTATTTCCTGAGATTTTATGATAAAGTTTCATGGGAAATTCAAGATGCGGCAATATTGGATTTTCGAACTGAACCAAAAAAAGGTATCTTGCACAACTGGACCACAAGGGGAACCTGTGTATCAACATCCATGCAGTAATATCCCAAGAATTTACGATAACAAAATTTCATGGGGAAATCCAAGATGGCCACCTGGTGGCCATATTGGATTTTTCAATCAGACCATATATGTTATCCTGCACAGCTAGACCCCAAGGGCAACCTCTGTACCAAATTTGAGAAAGATCCATGCAGTAGTTCCTGAGAAATCACGATAACAATGTTTCATCTGGATTTTTCAATCAGACTACAAATTGTATCTTGCGCAACTAGACCCCAAGGGGAACCTCTGTACCAAATTTGAGAACGATCCATGCAGTAGTTCCTGAGAAATCGCGATAATGTTTCATCTGGAAATCCAAGATGGCCGCCTGGTGGTCATATTGGATTTTTCAATCAGACCGCAAATTGTATCTTGCGCAACTAGACCCCAAGGGGAACCTGTGTATCAAATTTGAGAAAGATCCATGCGGTTCTTCCTGATAAATCATGATAACGAAGTTTCATAGGGAAATCCAAGATGGCCGCCTGGTGGCCATATTGGATGTTCGAATCAGAGCAGAAAAGGTATCTTGCACAACTAGACCCCCAAGAGGAACCTGTGTACCAAATTTGAGAAAGATCCATGCAGTAGTTAACGAAAAATAATGATGACAAGATTTCACTGGCAAATTCAAGATGGCCGCCTGGTGGCCATATTGGATTTTCAATCAGACCACAAATTGTATCTTGCACAACTAGACCCCAAGGGGAACCTCTGTACCAAATTTGAGAAAGATCCATGCAGCACTTCCTGAGAAATCGAGATAACAATGTTTCATCTCGAAATCCAAGATGGCCGCCTGGTGGCCATATTGGATGTTCGAATCAGAGCAGAAAAGGTATCTTGCACAACTAGACCCCAAGGGGAACCTGTGTGCCAAATTTGAGGAAGATCCACAAAGTAGTTCCTGAGAAATTGCAATAACAATGTTTCATGGGGAAATCCAAGATGGCCGCCTGGTGGCCATATTGGATTTGTGAATCAGACCACAACAGGTATCTTGCACAACTAGACCCCAAGGGGAACCTGTGTACCAAATTTGAGAAAGATCTATGCAGTAGTTCCTGAGAAATCGCGATAACAATGTTTTAATGGCAAATTCAAGATGGCCGCCATGGCGGCCATATTTAAAATCGTATCGACACGGCATGAACAAATTCTGGTGTACTCATTGGGGGGAACATGCATGCCAAGTTTCAGCTTAATCGGCCAAGCGGTTTCAGAGAAGAAGATGTTTACGCACGACGGACGACGGACGACGCACGACGGACGACGGACAGTCAGGCCATGACATAAGCCCATCGGGCCTTCGGCCCAGATGAGCTAAAAATGGGCCCAACTTTCACACATGGTGAAATGAATAAAAATGGGCCCAACTTTCACACATGGTGAAATGAATAAAAATGGGCCCAACTTTCACACATGGTGAAATGATTAAAAATGGGTCCAAATTTCACACATGGTGAAATGAATAAAAATGGGCCCAACCTTCACACATGGTGAAATGAATAAAAATGGGCCCAACTTTCACACATGGTCAAATGAATAACAAGAGCCCAAGGGGCTTCAATATACGCCCGTATATCTGAAATTACATTGGTCCAAATTTCAAGGTTGTTTACTAGCCTTGATTCCAATTGGTAGCTATCAATCCAGAGAAAGGTCTACAATTTCGTGCTTCCGACAATGTAACATATATCACATCTTAGACTGAATGATAAACTAATATGAGCTTAACTCTTGGTAACAAGTTGACCTTGAATCAAGAGTCAAGAGTTCAAATATCCAATACTGAAATCGACAATAGTCAAACACAAGAAAATAGTTGTTTTCCTGCAAATGGATTCCTTTCAGGTGAGAGAATTTTTCATGAACAGGGCTGCACAAATTGCGCGAACAGGTTTGGTTACGCAATTTTCATTATGCCTAACCCATTTTCAGTTCACTTGAATTATGGATATTAACCTGTATACAATAGTGATGGGTTATGCAAATCAGAGAAGGGTTACCCAAAAACTTTTAGCGTAACCCATATTTGGGTTAAGAAGAATTTTCAATTTGTGCAGTCCTGATGAAGGAAGAAGAAAGTGATGAAGTAAATATTTGTTCTTGAGTTAATAAACAGGTATGAAGTTCATAAATGACCCCTTTCCCCGTTAAATTAGTAAATGTATGGTTTTAATTTCACAACAGTTTAACTAAATGTACCTGTTTCAAACATGAGAGACAACTCCACAGGACAAATGCCATGTACATGTATGGGAGAGAACTCTGAATATTCCAACCTACATATAACAGAGTCAGCTAAACTTGATTCAGTTTTGGGGGACTGTGACCTTGACCTTTGCCAAATTGATCTCAAAATGTATGATTTGACAAATTGATCTCAAAATGTATGGCTCCTCTTTGCCATGCGAGTAAGGTATCGCATGGACAACAAATGTTAATGGATGAATGGACAGAATGCGACATCGCATTACACGACTTCGTCTTCGACAGGTATATGAAAATGTGACTTCTAATGATTTCTTGATTTTGGGGTCACAGTGAGCTTGACCTAAATTTTAGTACACGACACGTCTTCCCTCAATGTATCAATGCCAATGGACACAACAAAAATCATGATTTATATGAATTTCATGATTTGGGGGTCACAGTGACCTACAATATTGACCTTGACCTAAATTTTGGTACCTGACAAACCGTCTCCCCGTAATTTCTCAATGGACACAAATAATCATGATTTTTAACAATTTCACGATTTTGGGGTCACAGTGACCTTGACCTTTGACCTTGACTTACATTTTGGTATGTGACACATCGTGTCCCCCTAATGTATCTACTGACACAAAAAATGTTATTTTTAATAATTTCCTGATTTTGGGGTCAGTGACCTTTAACCTTGACCCAATTTTTGGTATGCGACACTTCATTTCCCCCTATTGAATGCACTCACAAACAACTAGTAATTTTTAATGATTTCCTCATTTTAGGTCACACTGACCTTTGACTTTGATTCTGGGGTCACAGTGGCCTTGTCTAGTGATCTGGACCTAAATTTTGGTACATGACAAAACCGGTCCCTGTAATTTATCAATGGACTCAAAAAATCATGATTTTTAACAATTTCACGATTTTGGAGTCACAGTGACCTTGACTTCGATCTTGACCTACATTTTGGTAGGTGACACATCGTGTCTCACTAATGTATCTACTGACACAAAAAAAAATGTTATTTTTAATGATTTCCTGATTTTGGGGTCGCAGTGACCTTTGACCTTGACCTATTTTTTGGTATGCGACACTTCATTACCCCCTATTGAATCCACTCACAAAAGATAGTGCCACGGCACTGTAGCGCTCATCTGGCTATAACTGGAGAAAGTGGCTGCGAGAAATTTTTACTGAAGAACTGCAATAGAGGAGTTTCTAACTTGCGTTGTCTCCCCTGAACAAAATGGCAACATAGTCGATTTCACAGGAGGTCAAGCTGCAAATTCATGATTGTAATTGGAGGTTATGGAATAAAGGCAATTATACCAAAATATAATGTGTGATTGTCAGTAAGCTGTATAAGCAATAACCAGAACCAATTTTTATTATGTGATTGCAGTCGTTCGTCCGTCTGTCCACTTCGTGTCCGGACAGTACATTGGACAGTTTTTAACCTACGATTCCAATATTTTGTGGGTATATGCACCAGGGGGAGACATGTCGAGTACGAAATATGTGCGACTGGGTTGTTACGATGGCAATGAGATGTAACAGGACATTTTTCCAATGAAAGTATTCTCTGGTGAGGTATGGCCTAACCAAGACATACCCCCATCTGTCTGCGAAGATGTAAAAGATAGTGCCACGGCACTGTAGGTCATCTGTCTGTAACTGGAGAAAGTAGCTGTGAGAAATTTTTACTAAAGAACTGCAATAGATGAGTTTCTAACTTGTGTTGTCCCCCCTGAACACTATAAAATGATCCATGCAGTTATTTCCTGAGATTTTATGATAAAGTTTCATGGGAAATTCAAGATGCGGCAATATTGGATTTTCGAAATGAACCAAAAAAAGGTATCTTGCACAACTGGACCACAAGGGGAACCTGTGTATCAACATCCATGCAGTAATATCCTAAGAATTTACGATAACAAAATTTCATGGGGAAATCCAAGATGGCCACCTGGTGGCCATATTGGATTTTTCAATCAGACCATATATGGTATCCTGCACAGCTAGACCCCAAGGGCAACCTCTGTACCAAATTTGAGAAAGATCCATGCAGTAGTTCCTGAGAAATCACGATAACAATGTTTCATCTGGAAATCAATCCAACTACAAATTGTATCTTGCGCAACTAGACCCTAAGGGGAACCTCTGTACCAAATTTGAGAATGATCCATGCAGTAGTTCCTGAGAAATCGCGATAATGTTTCATCTGGAAATCCAAGATGGCCGCCTGATGGTCATATTGGATTTTTCAATCAGATCGCAAATTGTATCTTGTGCAACTAGACCCCAAGGGGAACCTGTGTATCAAATTTGAGAAAGATCCATGCGGTTCTTCCTGATAAATCACGATAACGAAGTTTCATAGGGAAATCCAAGATGGCCGCCTGGTGGCCATATTGGATGTTCGAATCCGAGCAGAAAAGGTATCTTGCACAACTAGACTCCCAAGAGGAACCTGTGTACCAAATTTGAGAAAGATCCATGCAGTAGTTAACGAAAAATAATGACAAGATTTCACTGGCAAATTCAAGATGGCCGCCTGGTGGCCATATTGGATTTTTCAATCAGACCACAAATTGTATCTTGCACAACTAGACCCCAAGGGGAACCTCTGTACCAAATTTGAGAAAGACCCATGCAGTACTTCCTGAGAAATCGAGATAACAATGTTTCATCTCGAAATCCAAGATGGCCGCCTGGTGGCCATATTGGATTTCTGAATCAGACCACAAAAGTATCTTGCACAACTAGACACTAAGGGGAACCTGTGTATCAAATTTGAGAAAGATCCATGCAGTACTTCCTGATAAATCACGATAACGAAGGTTCATAGGGAAATCCAAGATGGCTGCCTGGTGGCCATATTAGATGTTCGAATCAGAGCAGAAAAGGTATCTTGCAGAACTAGACCCCAAGGGGAACCTGTGTACCAAATTTGAGGAAGATCCACAAAGTAGTTCCTGAGAAATTGCAATAACAATGTTTCATGGGGAAATCCAAGATGGCCGCCTGGTGGCCATATTGGATTTGTGAATCAGACCACAACAGGTATCTTGCACAACTAGACCCCAAGGGGAACCTGTGTACCAAATTTGAGAAAGATCTATGCAGTAGTTCCTGAGAAATCGCGATAACAATGTTTCAATGGCAAATTCAAGATGGCCGCCATGGCGGCCATATTTAAAATCGTATCGACACGGCATGAACAAATTCTGGTGTACTCATTGGGGGGAACATGCATGCCAAGTTTCAGCTTAATCGGCCAAGCGGTTTCAGAGAAGAAGATGTTTACGGACGACGCACAACGGACGACGGACGACGGACGACGGACAGTCAGGCCATGACATAAGCCCATCGGGCCTTCGGCCCAGATGAGCTAAAAATTAGAACTGTAGATAGAAAACTGTCAATGATCAATGATTTCCTGATTTTAGGCAACAGTGATCTTTGACCTCTGACCTCGACCTCAATTTTGGTACACGACACATCGTCTCCACCTAGTGTATCCACTCACAAAAAATTGCAACTGTGGACAGAAAATGTTCACAGATATAGACCGGACACGAACACTTCAGTGCTTTCTTGTTTTTGAGGTCAGTGACCTTTGACCTCTGACCTCAACCTTGATTTTGGTACGCGACACATCGTCTCCCCGTAGGGTATCCACTCACCAAAAATTAGAACTGTAGATAGAAAACTGTCCCAGATATAGACCGGACACGAGGGACGGACAGACGGACTGACGGACACACAAGACAGACGGATGGAAACCGCCATCACATAATACGTTCGCCTTTTGGCGGGCGTATAAAAATGGGCCCAACTTTCACACATGGTGAAATGAATAAAAATGGGCCCAACTTTCACACATGGTGAAATGAATAAAAATGGGTCCAACTTTCACACATGGTGAAATGATTAAAAATGGGTCCAAATTTCACACATGGTGAAATGAATAAAAATGGGCCCAAATTTCACACATGATGAAATGAATAAAAATGGGCCCAACTTTCACACATGGTGAAATGAATAAAATTTGATCCTTCTCACTCTCAGCTTAATTCCACAAAATATTTCCAAGTCATGATTTTAAATTTTCCTATTCAGAACCGATAATATGGTTCAACCAGCAGTAATCTTTTGAATTTGGGCACAGTCATATGCCATGATTATGTCATACGATTATCATACTACTTGTATCAATTTAGCTAGAATTTTATCATCAAGTATAAATATATTTTATATCCATCTATTCTACGTTGACAATCTATGAACAAACCAGTGATCTGGCAGTGTGGTAGACAGTGACTCATCCTTGGTTACCCCAGTCTATTGCATCTGCCTTTAGATTCTGATGATCTCACAAGAAGCTGACAAAAAGGTATGTGTTTCAATCCATTGAATGTCATGATCAAATGATCTAACCAGTAAGGAAATGGTTAAAATAACAGCAGAATTATTAAATTATAACTAAAGCAGATATTTGCCTTTATTAACCAGCTGTCAAACATTTATTTTCCTACGAAGTAGGCTACAGATCGCAAATTGTCCGGTAATGAGTCAGTCAGTCAGTCCATCCAAATCCTTTCGTCGGCAAAATAAGGAGAACCGTTGACATTAGAACCTTGATTTTTGGCATAAACGTGCATTAGGGCATTGTTACCAGCAAGTTCTGATCTGAAATAATTCTGATTAAAATTAGATTTATACGTGTAATTAACACTTACTCCTTGGAACAAACACAGAGAGAGGCTCTATCCGAGCCTTGTGGTTTTTAACAGTGATTTATATCCAAGCCCACTGAGATAAGGCTGGTTTCTACTCGTGCTGCTTGTCACATCAAATTACAGTGGTCGGTGTCCTCTAGCGTAACCCTTCACACTGCATACAGTCTCAGATATTCAGATTTTGCACAAGCACAATGAAGAAACACATAATAATTGCCCTCAGATATCTTGTTTATGCTGCAGGTGGTGGATAAAGCTAAATATGATCCAATATACTTTTAGTAGGTATTATTACATATGTTCTAGTATTCTTGTGTCTTTTGGTAGAGCTAAATCAAGAACATTTAACCCCCCCCCCCCCCCGTGTGTGTGTTTAAATATTTGGCTTCATCAGTGCATACATGTATGAGGGTGTCACAGGTGAATATAAGTCTTTAATAATTTCCTCATTGTTTTTTTAATATTTCCTCCAAGTACAGGTAGTACAAGTCTGTAGTTATTTCTAGGCAATGTAGAAATATTAATATACACATAAACAAACTGTTGAGTTGAACTCCCAAAACAGCCATGTATACATGTGCATGTTTGATGTATTTTACTGATGTGTTTCAATGCTGTTTTTTATTGAAGTCAAATCACCCACTATTAATTCGCCCCCATCACAACCCTCCTGTATAGCAGATACTATACTATCTTATTGCATGCCTGTCAACTACCCTGGAACATTTCCTAGCTTAGACATTAAACAGCCCGCTAAACATGCCATCAAATGTGATAAGGCTGGGAGTACAAGAATGTGCGGTGTATTTTCTGTGGACTGATCCATTTTGATTCCTTGATTAGGGGATACAGAATCACTGCCACGGAGTGTGTTGGTATGTCACAGCAATTCCGATTCACACAACGAAGCTGGGGTGGTTTAACGTTTATCAATGAAGAAAATCACCGATCAACCGCCATAGAATATAATGTGAAACAAGAAAACCGGAATAGTACATTCATCAGATTGCCGATGCCCAAAATGTGTTCTCTCATATATCTAGATAACAACGTGATGTAGAGACGCTATTTATTCGTCCTTGTACCGGTTATGCTCAGGAGAATGACATAGAATCATTATTATCTTGTGCATAGAAGGTGTTGGTCTTGAGTTGAATTACCGTAAACTACATAAATGCTACCTTTCTACTATAGTACTATATATAAAAAT